>QLON01000179.1:0-66209 GCA_003313675.1 Termitomyces heimii | reverse complement strand
CGAGCTCACTGGGGCGGCGCGGCGTGGGGCGGGCTGTGGCTGGGGTTGGGGTTGGGGTTGGGGGGGCTGGGGCGGGGCCTGGTATGGCTGGGGAGGTGGTGCGGCCTGGAGATGTGAGGGTGGGTTGTAGGGAAAAGAGGGGACTTACGAGGACGGCAGGATCGTCGTGGACGCTGCGGAGCGGGGCGGGCTCGTCGACAGCGAGGTCTTTTACTTCTGATGCGCGAAAGATGATGTACTGGTATGGTTCCTGGACGGGTGGGATGAATTCAGCGGGAGGGCGGCGGGACTCTGTGCCCATGGAAAAGACTGCAAAAGGTGAGCGGGGAAAATTAGAGGGAGGAAGGGCAGACCGTTGGAGAGCTGGATGGTGGATGCGGCGGGGTCGATGCCGGCGAGGATGCCACGGTAGCGGACATCGGAGTGAGAGACGAGTGAGATTGGCTTGCTGTGGAGAGAAGTGAGCAGAGAAGGAGGAGAGACTGAGGACGCACCCGATGAAGCTCTGGGCCATGAAGTGTTTGTTTGTGTGGAGAGGGCCAAACAGAGGAGTGGGGGGGGGGGCAGGGGGTTGTGACGTGGATTTGTTCGCTCACCGTCACGCGTAACGGAAAATGGAAACAAGTGTGCAGAGTGCGGCGTCGAGCTCTGGTCGGAAGCGTGCGCGCGACAACGAGACGGATGCTCAGCGCCTCAAGCGTGAAAAGGCCGCCGAGCGTCAGCGCAGGAAACGAGAGCGTGACCGCACAAACGCTGTTGCACCTTCAGCCCTGCCCCTCTCCCTTCCCTTCCACGACCTTGCCCCTCCCCCGCCTCAGCCCCAGCCCCAGTCTGCCCCACCTCACATCGACTACCCTGAACCACACGATTTTACCCCCCAGCCAGACCTCACCCCAGACGAGCTCGCCCGCCGTGACCGCGTTCGCGCTGCTGCCCGCGAGCGTCAGCGCAAGCACCGCGCACTCGTCAAGCAGCGCAAGCAGCGCGAGATGGGCAACGATCTCCCCCTCGACGATCTCCCTTACCGTCTCACCCAGGACCCCAACTACCAAATCGACCTCCACCCCAACCCCCACGAGCCCCCCTTCCCCCACGCGCCCCCTGGCGGCCAAACCTTTGCCTCTACCCTCCTCCTCTCCTTCTCCTGCGCGCCCCTCCTCAAGCAGCACCTCCTCCGCACCCTCCACATGACAAACGACGAGCTCGCATCTCTCGAGCCTATCCTCGCTGACGCTTGGGAGCACTGGGACCACGCTCGCCGCGCACACTACGCCGAGCAAGCCGCAAAAGCCGGCCTCGCCCCTCCCTTTCCCCTCGACCTCTCCCCAGAGGCACAGCAGCACGCTCACCACCAGTACGCCGCCGCCGCCGCCGCTGCCGCTGCCGCTTCCCCGTCCGCCCCACTCCCCCCGCCCGACGCTGCCTCCAGCGAGTTTCGCGCCCGCTTCCACAGATCCCTCGTCGCTCCCACCCCTTTCAGGTCATTCCCCCATCCTGACCCCGGCCCCTCCGCCTCAACCTCCTCCAGCTCCACAGCCACCGCAACTGCCGCTGACACCGCGCCCCCTCCACCCCCCGCTGCTGCCATCGACCCACACCTCAACGGCACCCCAAACGGCACAAAAAGTGCCTCTCCCGCTTCTAACGACGCAGACTTTCCCGATGATCCTGATTTTGGTTAGCACTCTTTATGATTGTCAAATTATACACATGCTCTTCTTTCGACGTTGGAAAATATATATATATATCGCTTGTCTACTGGAATGCAGAGAGAGAAAAAAAAAGAAAAAAAGTTCCAACAGGAAAAAAAGTATATTTCTAGAAAGTGGGAACAACTTGTGCGCGATAAGCAAAATTCGCACTGTGAGCACATGTCATTGACCAGCCCAATAAACAGAACATTTCGTTCTGTTTATCGAATTCTAGCTGGTACATTGACCAACCTCTTTATCAAAGCCACGCGATAAATTAAATTCGCACGCTAACAGAAATATACAATATTCACTTGTCTATGAGAAACCAGATGGAAACAGATTTCCTAGGCACACAATCTTTCTATATATGAGAATGAGCGAGACCCTTGTACATTTCCCAGGCCAGGCCCGCCGAACAGAACGATGCAAAATGCTCGAACACTGGCCATTGCGAGCACGGACACGGGACACGGGACACGGGACACGGGACACGGGACACGGGACACACGGGGATGGGCAAACCCAAGCATGCCCATGCGGAGCAGTGTTCGCTGGTCCATTTCCCAGCCCCACCCACCAAACAACAGAACAGCCGTTCTGTTGGTTGAAGGAAAGGAGACAAAGTAAATGAACACAAGATAGCATTCATTCACTCACATGTGTTGTGTTGTGCTCTAATGCACACCTGGGAAGCAAAGCGCAGAAACGCCTGTTCTGCATTGTAAAAGTCAACCACACCCCATGGCTGCAAGACGATGGAGATGAATGAGCCAAAGCGATTTGCCAGCTGCCGAGCAGAGGGAGAGGGACAGGGATGCCAGTAAACGATATACTACGACTCTTCATGAGGGTAGGCATAAGAAAAAAATGATCAAGTCCCAAGCATAAAAAAAGGTCGTCCGCAACCCTAGATTCCTATCCAAAGATACAGCACTGATTCCGAAGGGGGGACATGGGTAAACGAAAATACGGATACGGGCACAAGATCAATCTCTAGATTATAGATCAAGATCATGACGCAAGGGTACGGTGATCAAACTCTCGAATTTCGGCACACACGTAAAAATACGACGAGAAGAGCGATTTGACGAGAACGACGACTGCAGGGGGCAGCGGCGGTGACGACACGACACGAAGGGATTCAGCCCCAAGATAAATCATTGACGAAAGATAGTGATAACGGTGGTCACACGTTCATGTTGAAGGGACCATCGCGAATAGGTACCCCTACGATACACTCATGAGATAAAATAGAGTCAAGAGACACCAGATCACTTCTACTGAAAATAGTGCAGTATCATAAATAAATGGGTTGTGGTGACCCATCACGGTCACAGTTAACGTGAACGCTGGGAATATTTTTTATACAGCACTGGATGCAGGAAACAATGTTCTTTTGCAAAACAATCTGAAAACACAGTAAAAACAATCAAATTAATTTCAAGATCTTATTTGAATGTTTTTGTCAAAACCATGAAAGAAATATCGTAGCCAATGAAAAGACCTTCCATAGGAAAGGGTCAAACCGAGAATACTTAATCATTACATAAGTCTTGTCATGTGACTCCAGAACTGACCAATCAGATCAGAATATTTTTTCTATGGTTTTTGACAAAAATATTCAAATAAAATTTTAAAATCAATTAGATTATTTTTACTCTGTTTTTACATTGTTTTGCAAAAGAGCATTCTTCCCTGCAACCCAGTGCAGTTTTCAGCTACAGTTTTCGTGATCCGAATTGCTCTGCCGTCGTCAAAAAAAAAACAATGGCATTCGTCGAGCGTGGACAGAATCTCATATAGACAAAGCAAGTTGTTTCTGTCATACGAAAACCAAACCTTGTTGTTCGAAGAGCCTCGAATCAAAAAGGCCAAACGTTGCTATTTTCATCATCATGGAACTTGACGTTTGAACCACAGGGACAACCAATGTTTGTAGTGCTTGCTGCAGGTTTCCTTGTCGTTCTTCTCCCATCTGCTCGAGCTGCTACTGATTTCAGACTCGATACAAAATCTCGCTCCAACCTCACAGCCTTGTCGGACAACCCTCCCGATAGAATTAAGATCCACGAATTGCATTTCACTGCGGTTGAGACCAAGGATAGTTGTAGCCATTATATCTGTGTTCCAGCAATTTCTCCCGCCTCTTTTCATTTCTTTGTTTGTCCCAGCCCACAGCACATTGAAGTAACTATCTATCTATCTCTATCTTGTGGAAAAAAAACCAGTGTAACAACTCCGACGCCTCATTGGCATTTCCCGCTAAATCCTCGTTTCTCATGGATAACTAATGAAATCCTTGTGACGTCATCAAGCCAAGGGAGAAACTAAAGAAGCTGCAAAAGAAACCCCGTTCATCAAGGACGATTTCTGTTTTTCTTTTTAATGGGACGAGGCAGCTAGGAAGATGAGAACAAGGAGTCATAGAAGACAAACGATGGCCAACGAGAAATAGAAGGAACATCATACTGGGGCCAGAGAGGGAACGGTATATCGAGAGCACAAGTGGGAAGGACATAGAAAGGCGTGACAAGACTATGTGGTGGAGGATCCAATGGAAATGCTCGAGGTGTTGTTGCAAGTTTCAGAAAAAGAAGACTTGCTTACTCCCAGCACTGATTCAGATTGAACTATTACACTTGCATGTATGTGTTGCCACTTTTGCAACGAATGGAGATTTTCCTACTCATCTGCCTTGAATATTCTTAGCAACTCTAACTCGTGAAGTGCACCGTTTGTTACAATTTTATAAAGTTCAGACTAAAAACTCAACGTCTGTTCCTGTTTCCCGAGCATCTCCATCTCCGACAGTGGATTCCATCGCATGTAAACTTTCAGCGGAACTGATCGGCAATGCAGCGTCGGTAACGCAGTGTATTGGGCTAGCTAGGTATGAACAAAAAAGCCATTGTTATCTTCACGACACGTCGTCCTTGCCGCCGCTTAGACTCCTGAAGAACTCTGCATATGCATCCTCTACATCGAACAACAACTAGTAAAATAGCTTAGCACAGAAGATGAGCAGTGTGAAAATACATACCTGCCGCGATTGCTCATCTGTAATCTCTTCTGACGCTTTCATGCCGTTGAGGGTGATAAGCCTGAAGGAAGGTGAATCAATCATTTGAAGTACGTATCCGACGTAACATCCACGCACCACGAAACCATACGGCTCCTTCCTTCCCAGTCTTTGCTCCCCTTGAAACGCGCATAGCCGGTTACTAACTCCTGCAAAATTGGATGAAGCTGATCTTTCGCACGTAACCGCAGCTTGAGTGCGTCCATAAAAGTTATGAAATTCTGCGGGTAGACAGAGTAAGCAATCTTTATTGCATACTCGCAAAAGGTAATTCCACCTGTGTCGTCTCCGCCACCCATTTCCCTGTTTCCGGTCCAGCTTCGGTCGAATGTTCCACCGTCGCTGGGACACCAACTTTCAGTCTATGTAGAGCTGCTGGATGATCCATCTTCAGATGTACAGTAGTATCATTACAACAGCGGATAGATGAAAAGAGGGGTAGATACTGACTCGATATCTCGTCATGAACGCCTCGATTGACGGCACACTATCGCCAACCAGTTTCAACATGGTTTTGTACTGCGCAATCAGTCGTGTGCATGCCGGCGAGTATCTCTTCGAAGGTCACTGAGCCGAAACATTGTAACAACATGGATATTTCCAACGTACTCGGCAGCAGTTATCGAGTCTCGAACAAACGCGCGTTCGAGGTAATCGAGCGCAACGGTAATTCCAAAGAGAGTTGCGAGGTTGTTGTATTTCTCCCTATCTGCATTCGTTGTATAGAGGCGTACCTCTTCGTCCATGGATAAAGGCGAACCGCTCATTTTGGCAATTTCAGTAGGAGATGAGGTTCAGGTGCCAAGGTAGATGTGTATTATGTAACGAGAATTTAAGATAAGATAAGAAGAGATGGCTATTCTGAGCGATTCATATCCGTATCGGCGACTCATTTTGGACTTGCGCTTGCGGATCTTTACTGTTCTCGATTGCCCCTTGCAAGCGCAGGTATCCTCAAGGCTTGCTGTGGGTAATGTGCAGATCAACTCGAATGATGATTACCTTACTCCGTATAAGGCAGCCTATTGTTCTCAACCGAGAACAGATAATTCATGATCTCAGCGAATCTTTGTCCTTGATACTTACATGACGTTGTTCGTTCGACGTCAAGTGGTTACCGGTTAATTCTTGTTCAATAATGGGTTTTAGACACCGCGGCACGCCAAGTGCCACCCTCCAAATTCCATTGTTCTCCCAACAGGTCCAGTATCCCGCTTTGAGGCCGTCCCTGATGGCCAAAGCTTCTTTTTACTTAAATGAAAAGAGGCCCAGAAACCGCGTTGCACCGGGTCCCCCATCCCTGCACCACGCCGCACCGCGGTATCCTGATTCTCTGCAGACTCGGAAACACATCATTCATCTCTTCAAGCCACTCTCCTCTTCATCTCCTCCCTCCTTCAACTCGACCGCGGCGCCCACAGACGTACCATGGGGCCCATTCAGCTCTCTATGATCTCCGATCGGTTAGAGATCGCACTGGGGGCCGTCCAGTCAACAATAGCATTTAGAAGTCGTTACGGACACCGGAATGATGGAGCCTCCAAGACGCAAGTGCGATCGAATCCCCATCGACCGTACAACCAAAGGATGGTCGTACAATTCAGAAAAAACAAACGGAGGATAGCCGACCTCGACAGAGATAGTCTATCCTCTACGGAAGGCACAGATGGCTCCGAAACACTCGAGGGCGCTTCTCATGATTTCTATTCCTATTATGCGCTCCCATCGATTGCCATCGTACGTCTATTCATCCTTTCAGGTATATTACGACAGAAGATAGACTGATTGATACAGACCTTGCCTCCTCAACCCAAACCTACATATGTCTTCACTGGAAACAGAAAAATCGTTCCCAACATTGCGGACTTTGATTACGACGCTGACGAGGGCACCAGCGACACGGACACAGACACCTACTATTCCTATGAAGGAACACAACCCAACTCTCCAGTAGACCTAGAGGCCAGTACTAAGCCTGCCTGGGCAGCAGAGCATCCCACGTTGCAGACAGCCGCCCCGTGTCGGGAATTAATCGAATGTATAACGGCTCTATCCCCTCCTCCCCTGCATCATTCCGGAAAAACACGCAGCAAGGTCGTGTTCCTCCCTCGAGATTCACCTGGGACGTGTCGGTGAGTTGATCCGTTTTCATACCTTGAAAAGCGTCATTCTTAACCTAACATATCCATATAAGTCTCCATGGCTGTGGCGACTGCGGCCTCTGCGACCCCACCAAGCCCTTCGTGTTCACAATCTAGAGGAATCAGCCTGATCAAAACTCTATCACTGCCATATCGAGCAACCACGCACCACGTTTTGTACCATCAACATTCATCACTATCGTCACGCTACATACCTTCCACTCTTTTTACCGGACCATCCAGCTGTACAACGTAATTGTAACATCAGTCTCCATTCTTGTACCTTGTATAATTGTTTCCGTGTTCCTGCCGAATACTTAACACATTGCATCATTTCTAAACAAAATAGATTAAAAATCATTATACGCAGCTCGAAATTCAGAAGATCAAATCTCAAAGACTGCATGCAGCTGTATTTCTAGTCGAACATCGTAGTATCAATGAATAGAAAAGTCCATTCCTTGCTCCCTCATAGTTCGTAAATATTCCAGCTCTAACATCGGTACGTAAGCATTGATGAAGCGCACGAAAAAGGAAACAGATCACGAACTTTACGCCATAACAATCCCCAGTGCTCATTTATCGGTCCATCGATACCGAACGCCATTCCCTTAAACCACCAGAACGTGCACACAATCGTACCCACCGCCGCACTAAATACGATCCGCTTCGTTTGCGTTGAGTACCGGCGCGATGAGAACACGAAATGGTCGAACATGTGTGCACACATGAGCACGGAGAAATATAATGTTGGAAGCTGTGAATATCCATGAATTTTCAATGTCATTTTGGCAGCAGACCAAAACAATGGACGCACGTAATGGTGAACATATGTCACTCGACCCATAATAAGGAATGGTACTGGTGTTAGATAACGGCGATCATTATTGGGTAAAAAGGAGGGAGAGGTACTAGCCAGCGACTCACGATAATGCAGCGCCCAACCAAAGAACGCAATCTTCCCCACGTATAAGAAATGATCCCACTCGCCTGACGTCACATCAGTCCTTGTTCACGACATCCGAGGAAGCAAACAAAGGCTCACGAGGCTCCATGTCAATATACTTCCTCTGTTTCCTCAACACATACACACCCAGTACAAGGATAGACAAAATCAAGCTCACAGAGCCTGCCCATGCTATGACAGGCGTGCCAAGGAGGTAATACTTGACTTGTGTATCGCCCCAGCCGCACATCCGCAAGCCGAGGTGAAGGAAAGGCCAATCAAACGGTTTGGACGCGAGGATATCTTCCTTGTCCGGGTCTGGTATAAGTGCATTGTTCGAGGTCATCATTGCTACGTTAAGGTGCCAGAAGTCGCGCAGGAATGGTGAGCGATAAAATTTCACATCCGCAGGAGGCACTATGTATCCAAAAAACATAAGCAGTGAGGCTGAGTACGGTGTAGAGGGACGTACATCGATCATTCCAATGACTCTCGACGTTCCAGTACGTATGTACGTCCTTCGGATTATTCTCCTTATCGCAACTAACCTCAACCTGCTTATACCCCCACTGCGGCAAGATCGCATTCGCAGCACGAAGATAACATCCAAGCTGTTGATGACGGAATCTCAACCTCGTCGTAAGCGAATGTATACGATCAACATGATTGCGCTTGATATCGTCCACAACTTCAACTTGCCAATAATCGCCTATATCTCCGATAGTTGAGTTGCCATAGCACGAAACTTCATAGTTGAGTTTCGTGATAGGCGCGAGGATGGTGTGGGAGTGGAGGTTACGCGAGGTAGGGGCGTGTTGGAGTCGGATGACGTCCCCGTGTTTGAGGAACCTCAATTCTTCGTTTGGGTTATACTCTGGCTCTTCCCACCGGGGAAGAACGATCCAGTCATTGTTTTCATCTTTGTAGTGATAGCAAGTCACTTGTTGCTGGTTGGAACCAACTGGATAGGTTTGTACGTGCGAATGTAGCAATCCACCACCCCAACCCATGTTTTTAAGCGTAATCTTTGAGCCGTAAGCGACCTCTGTGTGACATTATAATCCTGAGATTCTGAAATTTGTGAAGATGGGAGCGAGAGCGCACCGAGGGGGTTTCGCGAAAAATCGTTACCAACCAAGTTAGCCTGGAAGAGTGAACTCATCTGGGCGTCACCAGGCCCAGAATGATTGAGAACCATAAAGTGAAGTTTGAAGGAAGCCATGAAGACTAGGATGGGGACGAAAATGAGGCACACCACACGAGCGGCCCAGTGTCTCGCTTGGTCTTGCTAAATCCCAATTAGATGAGAGCTCGGGCCATGGCAGCCTAATCACACGCACCACAGACATCTTTAGATCTCCGAACTTCTCCCAAAGGTCTTCGATCGTGTACAAGCCAACCAGGGCAGTGACGAAAAGACCAACCATTTTGACGCTTTTAACGGATTAGGGTCCATACTGTCCATACTTTTGAAACAATGATCACAAACCTCGTTACTAGGCCAATAGATATACCCGTAAAGAGCAGCCATAACCACCAGTCAATAGAGAAAGATCTGAGCCAAAGTCAAGATGACAATTGGAGACAAGACTCTCGTACGCACTGGTATTGTTGATTATGAAACTTTGTGAGGCAAAAAACAGTAAGGAACGTAAAGAATAAAAGCATGGAGTCCAATAAAATAAATCGAGAGATGCAAAGCCAGCCAACGTCTAGAACGATGTCAGACACGATACTCTGAACGAAAAGGAAGCGATGATACACACCAAGCAAAACCATAAGAGCCACGAGATGGCATGCCCACTGGCTCATGCCCAATTCTACCGCGGTATACCAGCCCAGCGGCACCATACCTACTCCGAACATCGCCAACATTACACGCATCGCCACGTACGGCACATGATCTGGGTAAGTCTCGCCACTCTTGAAATCGAACGACCCATCATAACCCGACAGCAAACCCGCGAGACCAACAAGCATCTTTCCGAGAGGCGGATGCACGTCGAAATAGAACTCGCGTTTGAGGTAATGGGAGCCAAACTTGCCAAAGTGGGCCTCATCCCACACGACGACATTCGACTTGCCAATCTTGTAGAATCGAGACCAGCATGAGAGAAGGGTGTACACAATCGGCGATACGTGTTCAAGATTTTGTTGTATAAATTCGCGCTGAGGCTGTGGTGTTACACGTGGAAGTGATTGAGCTAGGAAACATACTCACAATATTGGTCGCCGGCGGCGCTGGTGGCGGGGGAGGCCGCCCGCTACCCATACGAGTCTTCACAGCGCGAATTTTGTTGTAGACGTCCTTTCCGTCATCGTCGTAATGGCCGATATCGACAGAAATTGGTACATCATCATGAGCCCCTTTGACAGTGCGCCTGCGCGCCTTCTCTTCGCTCATGTAGTGCAAGGGTAGTTCTTCGGAAGTGTTCCAGTGGTTGGAGGGATACGAGACTTCTTCAAACTCAGAGGAAGAACGCGGCGGAGTGTCGGAGTCGTTCCCAAAATCGATCGCGACTTGAGGCGGTCTCATCAGCTAGAAAACACCAAAAACAAAGAAAACTGCGCCGCAGCCGCGACTTGAGGTGGAGGTATAAGGAGAAGGTCGACAAGATCAATTGTTTTGGGTGAGCCAGCAGAATTCACCGCCATTGCAACTCTTCCAGGCACATGATCACTTTGCCACGTCAAGAATCTCATTTGTCGGCGCTTCCTCCGAGATTAAGAAATATATATAAAAGGAAGTAGACAGCCAAGCAAGTATCGACTACAATACAGACTTGGCAACGATATGAGTACAAACTAGATTTTCATCCAACACAGATGAGAAAACAAGAAGAGAGTGTCAATCAGGTACTTTTTGCGTGTCGTTGGTAAACAGCTGCAAAAAATCGTCAATATGCATTTCTAGTCAGACAGAGGTTGTATCATACCTGACACCATCGCATGGTCACGCTCATAAGGCTCTAGAGTAACCTGTTCCAGAGGCTTGAATCTGCTTTGTTTTAGTCGTTGCACTTCAGACGCGAAGACCGTTTCTGGGGGTACTGTTGAGTCAACGCAACTGGCTTTGATGGAGATGACGGCATGGCCGCCGTCCTTGAGGAAGCTGTCTGCATTGAGTGCGACGATACGCGCCTGATCCGGCTGCGCGACGTCGGCAAAGATGACGTCTACCGATGAGAGCAGCATTCGGTACTTTTGCGGCAATCGGGCATCTTCAACGATGGCTGGGAAAAATTTATCATACGGCGTTGAAGACGGGAAAGTTTAAAGTCCTTACGAATGACGTTTGTGCGTTTTTTGGCCATGTTGATTAGGTCGCGCCCTGATCTTGGCGAGAATTCGACAGCGTATACGATACCCTCCTAGGAGACGGGAAAAAAAGAATAGGCACAAAGGCAAACAAAACAGAAAGATGAAAACAGTGCTCACCGGCCCAACGATATCCGCAACATGACTGACACTCGTCCCACTCGCCGCACCAAGGTAAAGCACTTTCGCACCGGGCTTGATAAAGATTTCATCCAACCCACCGAGCACACCCGCCGCAAGCTTAGACCTGAATGGATTCCACACCCTGTACTCCGTCTTCGTACCCTCAACGTCTCCATCAATAGCTATCCGCTTCTCTCCATACACAGACTCGCCAGGCACAAGGTTTTTCGTGACAAGCATGTGCTCCTTGCCCTTCGCGATGAAAACGCCAGGGTGTCTGTGTGGCTCAAGCACGGTCTTCGCACCGCCCTTCGCACCACCTCTGCCGCCTCTTCCACCGCCGCCGCCGCCACCGCGCCCACCACGACCACCGCGACCGCCAGCGGCACCACGTCCACCACGTCCGACGCCTCCGCCACGTACACCTCCACCTGGAAATTGGGAAGAAAGACAAAGGTTATTACTTGCATGTAGAGCAAATTTCAAGTGAAAGCTAACCACGTCCTCCACCACGTCCTCCACGACCACCTGCACCACCTCTGCCTCCACCTCGTCCACCTCTATCTCCTCCACCTCGTCCACCAAATCCACCGCGCCCACCTGGTGCTCCTGTGCCATTTGAACGAGAGGATTAGTACCCGAGAGAAAATTTATCAATTATCACATACCGAATGCCATCAGTGAGTGTCTTGTACGCTGGAGGAATAGTCGATGTTCAGTTTGAGCAAATTTTTTGATGATTCCCAAAATTGGGAGGGTTGTAAACAAGTACAATCGTGTGAACAAAGGTGATCGCATAAATCTTATCTTATCTCGCAACCCCATGTAACAAGGATTTTGTCGGAAACTACATTACTGCTGGTCTCCGGCCCGGAGATCTGCATTCAGTATGCGGAGTATAGAATTCTGATCCGCGCGCCTTGGACTTCTGATCGGCTGTGAAGTCCCTCGCTCAGTTAACTTGGCTGTATCGATGTAGGAGGTACGTCAGCAATATTGGAAATATCAGTCTATCGATTGTCTGACTGTACGAGCGAGTACGAGCGTGAAGTGTAACGGATTTCGAAGATTCTGTCTGTACATGCTCAGGATGAAAATTTGTGGTCCGATTCCTCGACGAATCAATCTATCGACAGTTTCATTGTAGAGCCTCGTAGCTTTGTCGTCTAACGCAAAACTTGAAATAAAATGAAGTTTAGGGAGGCGAGCATCGTTCGTAACTCAATCCCTTAGATTCCATGCATTATGCAACACATATGGGCTCATGTTGCATTGGAGCCGCTGCATAAATAAACTTTACCTTGTTCACTATTACCACCCTCTACTAATAGCCACATGAACCATCAAAAACCTCCGTCTGTTTTGTCATTCACTTCCCGAACCGCTTGCGTCCGTATTCTCTCTCCTTGACTTGAGCTCGCTCATATTCGCATCACTTAATCGGATGGGGTGAGACTATACAGTATCGCAGTATGTATGTCTAGTTCTGATATAATCTCGACACTGATTTATCCTTTATGCGGCGCCATTGTTCTCTTTCATCTATACATTACTCACCACGGGACTCGGACCTTCTGAAGAGTTCAAGGGCTCTCTCAAGCCATGATACGACCGATAGTTCAAACTCTGCCTTCCTCACAGGCACCCATCCTGTTATTCAATAGAAGGCTCGCATATCCTTTGGATTTGACACAGAACTTCGAAATTTTCTAGCTTTACATTCAGAAATCGCGTTTGCCATTCGAAAACTCTATCTACACATCGTACTTCAAAGCTGGTCGGACAATCCCCTTCTAGGCATTCTTGAAAGATCCAAAATACCTAGCCTTATTACGGAAAATCTCTAAGCCGTAAAATGCCCCACTTCCTTATGTAAGGAGTCATTATGTCCAGGGCTCCCGTAACCTTATACACATTGAGGGATCATTTGATGTTATTCACGGCGCTTACAACTCATGTTCCTTTCCCATGCTCTCAAATAGCTGGTCCGGCTCAATAATCCACCTCGATTTCCTTCCTCTTCTCCCGTCTCTCTTTTCCCTCTCAATCCCACTAGCTCATAATCTAGCGCAACGCGTGACCGAATGGCTAATGAACCTAGCCCAAACTCGCAAAGGGCCACCGCGGGGGATTCTACAATCAGCACAGCCCGATCGTTTTACGACGATGACATGAGTCGTGCATCGACGCCATCACGCAACAACGAAAGCAGACATGAACATGAACATGAAAAGAATATAGACATAGATGACGAAAAGGAGACAGGAATCACAGATGTTTCAGCATCGCACGATAACCTCAGTTTCCCGGACGGTGGATGGCGCGCATGGCTAGTTGTTTTGGGGGTGCGATTCCTTCTTTTTCCCTTTCTCTTGCGACCTTGTCGTTCATGTATACCCCCTTTTACAGGCGATGTGCAATACATTTTCGACGTACGTACCACCGCTACCTGCCGCTGTTTATTCGCGCCGAATACGGCCCGGTCTCGGGCTGGTCGCCGCCTCAAACTTTACTTTGAGTGGAGGCGTCTGCATAATTTGCATTTGATACTTCACAATAGACGCTAATGCTAACGCAAACACTTCGTTTCCAGGTTCGGATTTGTTAATTCTTGGGGAGTGAGTTTTGGTTTCTCCTAATTAAACTTCAGCATCCGCTGATCTTCCTTTCACAGACGTTCCAAGCCCATTATCAACAAACTATCCTCAAGGACTCATCTCCCTCTAACATGTATGTCTGTTTCATCTTAGCTTTGACTCATCAACGTAATCAACCTTTTGAAGTGCCTGGATTGGATCAATACAAGTAGGTTTAGCTCCGTTTTCCATCTATAACAAGCCTTTACGTTTAGTATGCTCTAATTTTCCTGCCCGGGATCCTCGTCGGGAGGCTATTCGATCTCGGATACCTAAGGTCAATATTAATGACATCGAGCGCTCTCCTCATCGCCGCTACCTTTCTCGTTGCGCAATGTACTCAATACTGGCATTTTGTCCTTTGTCAAGGCATCGTTATTGGGGTAAGAAGTTTTCGAGCCTTTTTCTATTCGGCATGGCCCTGATGTGTCATAAACGCTTATAGATTGCCGCAGGGGGGATCTTTGGCCCAACAAATGCCGTAATTGGACACTGGTTTCATCGAAGGCGTGGTTTGGCAATGGGATGGTCAGCGGTAGGATCTTCACTCGGTGGAACGCTTCTCCCCATCGCTGCAAAAAATCTTATTGTCGCTGTTGGGTGCAGCTATTTATTCCCTGGTTTTTACCTCACTTCTAATGCACCTTTCCATCTTCTAGATTCCAGTGGACTATGAGAATCATCGGCTTTATTCTCCTCGTTATCCTTGGAATTGCTAATTTGGTGGGTGACTTGCTTCATCTCGGTGGTGTGAACATTTGACCTTTTGGCGACTCATTAGACGTTGAAACGGCGTTTACCACCGGTCAATGTTTCTGGCGGTCTGTTAAATTTGCGGGCCTTCAAATACGCTCCTTTTACGACTTATTGTATCTCCGCATTCTTTTCATTTCTGGGGATCTACACTCGTGAGTTCTGACCCTGCCTCTTCGAAGTCATGGTTGACGTTTATACTTAGTCCTCACGTATGTCAGCGTCAGTGCCCTAGAGCTTGGAGTATCCAATTCTCTCTCTTTCTATTTGCTAGCTATAGCGAATGCAAGCTCGCTCTTTGGGCGACTTACGTCCGGCTTGTTGTCGGATCGCTGTGGTATTATTCTTGCTTTGCGTGCTCGAGATTCTCTATCAACGATTAATTTCTCAGGTCCGGCAAACATTATTATTCCCTTCACAGCTGTTGCGGGAATTCTGACGTATGCATGGCCATTCGCAACAAGTCAATCGGCACTCATAGCTGTGGTCATATTATATGGGTAAGTGCACTGTGCGTTGACAGTTTAGTTGTTGATTGCTCATACGCTCAAAGATTCTCATCCGGTGCATATGTTTCTTTGATGATAAATCCAATTATGTCACTCGGTGTCACCGATGATATAGGCCGCCGGATCGGTATGTTTATGAGCATCTTTGCATTCGGTGCGCTTGGGGGTCCACCTATTTCTGGCGCGATTAATACAGCAACTGGAGGGTTTGAGGCGGTGGGCTACTATGCAGGTAGATCATCTTCTATGCCGTTAGGAAACATTTTCTGACGTGTCTCACTGCAGGGTCTATGGTGATGGTTGGCGTTGCCCTGATGTTGTTGACAAGACATCTGGTGTTGGGCAAGGTCTGGGGCAAATTCTGATTTAGAACGCTACAATAAAGTATACAAATTCACAGATATCGCAGGCTTATTGTAACTTCGTATGTCCCTGTCTTGCTACTTTCATGGAGTATTACATGATTTCTTGGGGTGAATTATGGCTGCAAGGATTGTGAGAAGATGAAATCGAAAGATTTTTTCCGGTGCTATAAGTGTAGCAAGTTAAAGAACTTGAACCAGACACAGCTTCTTTTTCTACGAAGTTTTGAACGCATACTCCGACGACAGTCTAAATGTGAGCTCGGACAGTTTTTTTGGCCTGATTATGACCATGTTAGATCCAGTGATCAGGACAATGGAAATCTGAGACGAGAAAAGATTCGGAAACCAGACAGTAAGCTTCTTAGTCCGTTTCTTCATTACATCACCTGGCCAGCTCAGAGGTATTGTCGATATCTTCGATTTGGGTGGCGGGAAATAGGTCTAAGTCCTTAGTTTTGCGGTCAGTAAATATGCCAAGGCCATTTCGCTTTTTTGTATACCGGCTATTTTGCGCAAAATCTCGACTCACGCGTGCTTCAAGGTCACATCAGCCTAAGAAATATCACTTGCCTCCCTATCCTTTCACTCTTTACTCTTCAAGCATGATCCCTGATGCTTTCGTCAGTTGCTGTCACACCATCAGCTATGTATCTTATAAAACGTCTCGAACTGAACTGAACTAAATTTGAGATGGCGGCTTTCAAATCCGGACAAGCCTGGAAGGCTTTTCAATCAAAAAGTATCTTTGCACAGTGCATTAATGTTCTATCCAGAAGAATTATTTGCAATAAGTTGCCTGTATTGCTTTCGCAAAAGTTTTCCTGTCGCAACAGAGATTGAACGCTTCCACCTGCTCCTGTGATAAAGTGCTTTTGATCCACAAGTACACCTCGCTTTGAACATAGGAATTCAGGTCAGCTCCAAGGCGACTATGGTTCTTCGTGAATGGAGGAAGGTCAGGGTAGACCCAGTCAAATCGCGGCTTGCCATAACCAATACTGGAGATCATATTCATGTGGGTTGCAGATTCTAACTTCTTAATCCAAAGTTTACATGCAAAGCAACGCTTCTGACTGCATCCTATGACTATATCGCAGTCTTGAACTATGTTGCGTTCAACCAGATCCAGAAAGAGACGGATCTCAGGATGGACAAATAAAGTGACTTGAATGGACCCTTCCTCATCTCCACGCCAACCAGGGAATTTACGGTCCATCGTCGTCAACATGAGGTCCTTTGTATCATTGTCCAAGTCCGCATCTTCAACGAAAGATTTCTTGAACCGGTCCCCAACCGTCGCTATGTCTAACACACGTTTGAATGTCCCAGTGCCAGCATCCGTGATCCATGCAATACCTATTTTTCCGTTGTGCCTTCGGAAAAACTTGATAACGTATGCTATGTCAAGATATTGTGTCACATCTGCCAGATGGCGTTGCAAATCTGGAATACCGATTGTGCGCAGAAATTGAGAGTCAAAGAGGGTCCTCGTAGCGTATAACAAACGAGCAAATTGGATGCAGGCGTCTTGTGTACTTCCAAACTCCTGGTTTCTCGTAAGGTGGTCATTGCAGAAATTGAGAACGCAGATGAGTGTTTGTGAAACTTCGGTGGGGTTTGGGACATTTATTTTGTTTAATACAAAAAATGCACGACACCAACGCCCGGGGAATTCGGACACCGAAGGATCTGTTTTAGGCTGGTAAACCCTCGCTACTCGACACAGGACCTCAAAATTTTTCGCAAAGTCTGTGCGGAGTTTGCGAATCTTCCTGTTAACTTGCTCAGAACTACGCTGGGCGAGAAAAGGAAGGAGATCGAGCAAGTCCTGAGCCGTCTTTAATTCTTTCAAAAATGATGTAACGGCGGAACGATCTTCTTCATCAACACTACCACCTTTTGCAAGAATGAGTGTAGCGGATGCACTTTGATAGTGACAGGCGATCACGCCGTCGGCTTGACCAGTCGACAGATAAATCGCCACTGCATCAAGAATGGTCAGGGTAGACGTATGTTCCGCCGGCACCCAGGATCTATCGGGAGGATTTGAGTGGTACAATTTGCTTAAAAACCACAAGTTTTCCATAAGCTGGTCTTGGTTGGACATGGAATGGGAACGTCGAAACAAAAAAGACAATCAACATTTAAGCATTGTGGTTAAAACTCCGAAGGTCTCCCCATGATTCCTCGTGGGATTATGTCCGCCCTTCACATGACCGCGGTGTCGAGTCAGCATTGTGACATCACAAAGCAATTGTAAAATGACTAAGTGCGTCGAGCCTCAATTTGAACCAAGACACCAGATTTCTCTTTCGATCGTTAATCAAGTGAATGATGTGGTGATATCATGTGAATTTTATCGATAGAGTGGTTCTTGTTTTGACGACCGACAAACACGCGGTTAGGAGATGCATAATGAGAAAGGAAAGTTCTGACAAGGTCTCTCAGCGTCATGACGCTATTCTGAAAAAATCGCCATCCGAGGCGCCACATTGAACACAATTGTGGCATCTTCGAAGATAATGATATCCACAAGCATCAGAGTTTGGATAGACGCAGAAATTGCCTCAAGGAAGGAGGAACCGAAGAGTTGACGGTCTTATGGACGGGTACAATGCTCAACATTATGGAATATGAAGGAATGTTGTGTTTGACTTCGAGGTTCCAAGGTTGGGAGGGGGGGAGGGGGGGGCGTGCTTTCAATGTTGCGACTTGCTCCAAAAACGCTTATTTGAAAGTTCATTCATGGACCATTGGACACAAGTGAGTGCAATATATGCCCGGTGATCGTGTCATGTAACTGCTCTAAGGAGATAAATATAGTCCGGGAAAGAAATATCCGATGGAGGGGATTATCACAATCGTCAGAGTCATAGGCATTCAGTTCTACAGGCACCCTGTCATGGAAGTGAGGACAAGCAATCCCGATAATTCTCCAGTGATCCTATTCCAGGTTCCAAAGAGGAAGTATTCGGTCGCGCTCAACTTAGTAGATGGCTAAACTGTGGGTGACGTTGCATGTCAAAAAATGTAACCCTCATCCACAGTCACCATCGTGGACTATAAGACTCATGATGGAACATGTTCTCTTTGCACCCCAGTATCCGTTCTCATATTCATACTTGACTGTCGCAAGGTTCACATGGATCACCGTCAAATCCAGCAGCAAGATCTTTCGCAGAAGCTCAGCTTGTTAGAATCCATCAACTATCAGGACGATGCTTCAAGGAGCAACGCTGACCAACGGACAACCACGTCTAGTCAATACATTCGGTTGCTAGACATTATTGCATTATGCATCGCGACTGGTCAACCAGGAGACGTTGTGTCGGCGGCCTTAAAAAAGGCAGATAAGGGAAACTCACAGATCATCTACTTGTCTAAAAACGGCGAACCAACACCGAAGGATATCAACTACGCGCAAACTTTTCTGAGTGCTCTACAAGCATCCAAAAATCAATCCATGCTTGACATACTGCCTACTATCGCTTCCCGTAGTGTGGCGTTGGTCCAACGTCGCGTTGACAAACTTCAAAGTCTGGTGAACAAGGACAAGACCTTTCGAGACTTCCTTAACAAATCAATTGACAAGTACACTCCTATTCGTCAAAGCCTCATATTAGAATTCCCATCTCATGACAGCACAGAATATCTGAAATCCGAAGGTTATGATATACAGCGTACTGACTCTTCAATGGCGAAGGCTGTTCTGATAGGCATACTCAGGAAGTTTGACATAGGCCTCACCTTTAATGCTCAGACGTCGTCCCATTTGAAACTGCAGTCTCTTGTATTTGCAGCGACCACCTTTCGTGAATCGATGTTCTTACGGAGTTTGACAGAAAGACATCTATTGAGCGAGGAAATGTCTAAGTTATGTCGCAATGTCAATAAAGTCTGTCAGTACATTCGCGTCATCGACCTTATTCAATATATTCAAGAGAATGGGCCGTTCAAAATTGAATGGGTGTACAAGGTCAACATCGATAGTACCTTATGCTATGAATATAAAGGATTGCAGCTTCGAAATGCCTTGACCATTGCAAGTGGCGTTGCAAGTCGTCTGAAGCTGAGGTCGCTCACCTCCGAGGAGCTGACGCAGTGTTTCCAGAGAAAGAACCCTTTTCACCGTTCTGCGGAGAGAAAGAACCCCTCCGCAAAACGTCATGTAGATACATATGTCCACGCGGAACTCAAACTTATTGTTTTCCTCCTGAACAGATCTCCACAAAGATCACGGGATCAGGAAATAGAGCATCGTCCCATTGGATGCAGTAAAAGAAGTTGTCTCTACTGTACATTTTGGATCGAGGAGCTACAAGGTCTCCTAAACCCCACTGTTCACCGGTTCATCTATTACACCGCTGGAGGCCATGGATCTCCATACGCGACTTGTGCGCAAGTTGGACCTTTCAAGCAGGATCCAAACGGTTTATGTAGCATCCAAGTTCAAAACAGGATCAACAATCTAGCGGATCAACAGGTCAAAGAATTGTTTAACGCCAAGCGAGGACACATCAAGAACAATCACTCCGAGGACTATGCATCAGCATCTGATTCTGATCAAATTAAAATGACAAGAAGATTGATGCAACTCGACGGACAATCTTCAATCAAGAAATGAGCTTAGACTGAGGGTCGAACAAGATGTATACTCTGATGTGTTATCCTGGTACTATGGACATTTTACTTGCAATATTACTCAATTACCTAAATGAACATGTGCTCAGCTTTATATTGCTTGTCAATTGTTAATGGGAGTTGTGACTCTGGAAGATATCTGCAAGCCATTAAGGCATTTACCTTGGAATACAATCCGGACTTCGGTGCTAAATCAATCTTTTGAAAGCAGAGCAAATGACTGATCAACAAAATTACCGGAGGCTTTGAGTCAGCTAACAGGCTAATTTGACGCATTATCCATTGGAATCATTGAAAGATGATGATACAGTATCATCTGTGATACAGACACAAAGTGATATATAATAATGCAAAAGTAATTAATCTAAAACACACCACAACTGCTGCAAGAATGAAACACCGCACACAAGTGCACCACTATCTTCAAAGTAAGCAGTGGGTGCACCCTTTGAGCCTGCTTACTTCAAGCGAGTACTGTATATGCTAAGCTCTGACTTGTCCTAAAACACAACAAGTTGCAGTTCAATGAATTGAGTTGTACAGAAAGATTCTAAGACCCTCGATCGCTGTGATACTAGGCTGTGAACTTGCAGTAATTATTTACTCAGAGACTTTTAAGGCTCAAGTGTCTCATCGAAATGGAAAATGATTGAGAGGTGTTCACCCGACAATAGGCTGAGTGATTATTACCCAAACTAGATCAAGCATGTCAAAGGGGGCCCGGGATGTCAGCTTCAATCTTCTGAAAGTTATCATTAGCTGTTATGAGAATAAGTGCATTATCGGAGCCAACTGTCATGCGCAAGCTTCTTTTGATTCATTTGAGCATCATGATTGACCCGCAATTTTCAAGATGATGAAAATCACAAATGCCATATATAGCAAGATTCGCAGTTCGAAAATTCATTATTCGACAGTCACTGCGGCAAAGAGCGATGCGAGATCAATCAAAAGACGACACAAATGAAATTTTGTACTGCGAGTAGTTAAACTTGTCGTATTGATACGGAAATACATCAGCAGGCGGCCTTCAAGACCGTTGAACGCAGGGTAAACAAGCAAGGAGGTACCTTGATCAGCACAGCTTTTGGCACCCGAACAGGCAGGGTCCTTGAATTCGAGTGCCTTAACGAAGCCATATTTTTAGACGAGGCGCGGGGAAGTGACTTCGGGAGCGAGCATAGCCTAGAGGCTGAAATATGGGTTGCGTACAGCAGAAGCACCCGCGACCGTCAAATAATGACTAAAAAGGACCGCAGTCCACCTGATATCGTCGAAGGCGAAGAGCAAAAAGCTAGGTCCCAAGATATGTACAACAAGTTAATCACTTCGAGATGGGTAGAGACACAGGTTTAATTCAAGAGTGAGTGTAAGGATTGCCCAGAAGGGACTCCGCCCGCTTCGATGTCAAAATTTCGCTCCATGGAATGATACAGTACATCCGAGATCCGTTGCTTCGGCGTCGGTATTTCGGCAATATAATATAATATAACGGATCAAAAGTGAGGGAACCCCGTCCCTTCCACCCTCGCATATGTGGGTGGCACATTACGATCAAAGCGCAGATCCATCCGATAGTAGGTATCCTCCCAGCGCTGTCAAAGGCGCAGTACTTTTGCATCCCACCTGATTATTCAAGAATCGGCCCCCAGATATCAGTAATTTCCGTCCAGGACGGGGATTAGATGATAGCGAATGAACGAATGTAGATATTTGGCTGATGCAGCGTCTTTCTTGTTTTTTTTGGAAGATTCTTTTCATATCAGAACGAGGCCCAACGGACCGGTGATCCCTACAAAGAAGTCGCTTCGTGTTTCGAGATATGATGGTAAGGACGAGGACAATTCTCAGCACATACACCTCTAGTGGAAAGGAGAGATATTCGCCTCGGGCTTGAGACTTGTGCCAAGTTTAATCGATTAATCCTTGATGATCGTGTTCCGTGAGTGATTGTCAATGCGAACTCTAACCCTAAACCACCCTTCACCATCTGCTCGAGGATCACAATGGTAATAATGCTTACGTGGGAAATTTGATTTCCTCCAGTGTTCGTGGGAAAATAGATTGACAAAAGTAAACTCTCCATGACCCATACGTAGGCAAAAGAAGGATATCATCGCCGACGTGAGAGCGAGATCATCTAGCGGGAAGTTTGATTGGGGTAATTGGGTGGTGCTTCGTGAGACTTTGAAGAGGGTCACAAGGGCACCTATTGAATTCTTTCGTGCATGGAGTTCAAATTCTCCAATCAAAATTTGATGATATAACAAAGTTGAAGACGAATTAGGGACCAGAATAAAGAACAGGATCACAATCACCGTGGGACGTATCGAGTAATTTCTATCAGGAGGTCAATATTCCCTTCGATCTGGAAGGAAATAATTAATATTGATATCAGAAGAAAAATTACCCACTGCACATGCGGTGGAGTCGGAGAGGCATTAATCTCTAACATCATTTAGAGTTAGTCACAGCCTAGATCGATGGGCAGTCCAGAATGGCACAGGGCACGAGCAAATGTGTCGTTCGAAGCGTAGTCTGTAGTTCTTCCATGGCTTCCTACACGAGCTGACTTGTCTTGGAATGATGATACTATCAATGATAGACTAGAACATGTTTCTTGTCACGCCACAGACGTAGAATAACGAAGCCCGCCAATCTAGGTTATGAACCAAGATTTTCAAGGCCGAAGTCGAGCCGAAATCCATGCGATATCTAGACTGACGGACAGTTCCGCTTTCATAGGAGTTGTCGCAGTCCTAATGTTCATGAGTGATGAAGGGCTTAATGCATGCTTGCGCTGAGTTGATTGAATGGTGAAATGATAGCGGACGCAGGGTAAGTCGTTGACAACTAATGAGCCTCCGAAAGCGGCATCTCTACATCGGAGCTTGAACCAACGTTACAACGGCTACCTCATCTTCTCAACGAGCTTGCGACGAGTAGCCCCCCGTGTGGTCACCTCTCGACGCGTTTTTTCATTCAAGGTCAGGGAACAAGGGTTTCACGCTTAGGACACCGAATCGATTTGGCCGAATCTGACTTATGTCTGGGTCGGTCTCCGAGTTATTCTCGTCTCTTGCATCCTGCTTGATCGCTTGTGAAATCCAGCGATGAAACTTCTCAAATTGCGGGCGGAGACAGAACCGAGAATACTATTGAAAAGCGCGTGTCCAATACCCAGCCACCGGTCAATTCTTCCAGGACTGATACAAATTTGATACATTGCAGTTTTAATGACATTACTCTGAATCCCGAACTTCTCCGGGGTATTCATGCCTATGGGTGTGTTTCAAAACCAGCCGGTAGCCATATAATGATGCATTCCCAATCAGGCTTAAACGGCCGCAACCAATCCAGCAACGGTCCATAGGTCCAATATTGAAAGGATGCGACGTGGTAGTTCAAGCGACATCCGGAGTAGACAAAGGTGCACTTATAGCTATCTCTGTTCTACAAAAGGTTTGTTGTGTTTCACATGACTTTCATTTAACTCTGAAATAGGTATATACATACTATCACAAGGTCGATTCATCTGTTAAAAGTACACAAGCCCTGATCATCACATCTACCCGTGAACTCGCTTCGGCACTTCAAAGTGTAATTAATGCCGTTGGAACTTACGTGAAGATTGCATGTCACACATGCAATGTGCGTGACGAGACCACAAAGCTTCAGGATGCAGAAATTGTTATTGGAACACCTGGCAGAGTCCATGACATGTTCAAGCGCCGATTGATTAACCCAGACAAGATCAAGCTCCTATGTATCGATGAGGCAGATGAAATTCTATCTCACGGCTTCAAGGATCATCTTTACGATGGTGGGTCGCTTGCCATAGGCATTACATGCTTAAAGGACTTCTCGTGAAAATTAGTGTTTCACTTTCTGCCGCGGGAACTGCAGGTGACTCTTTTTTCCGGCACGATGCCCGCAGATGTCCTGGAAGTCACCCGGAAGTTTATGTACAATCCTATCCGGATCCTTCAAGTCAAGAAGGACGAAGCATCGCTCGAGGGCATTAAACACTATTATATTGCTGTCGAGCGGGAAGAGTGGAAGCTTGACACTGTTTGCGATTTGTTTGACAACCTGGCTGCTATGCAGGTCATCATATTCTGCAACACGAGGAGAAAAGTTGATTGGCTCAATGAGAAAATGCATGCACGCGACTACACGGTGTCTGCTCTGGTGCCCGTCTCTTTTTTTAACTCGTGTAGTACGAATCTGATGTACCATAGCACGCTGATATGGATCAGAAGTGCCGTGAGGCATTGATAAAGGAGTTCCAGGTAGGATCTACTCAAATATTGATTACAACAGATGTGCTTGCCCGCGGATTGAATTTTTGGAAGAACTCACTGAGATTCCCTCCGGTGATTAATTATG
This sequence comes from Termitomyces heimii, assembly GCA_003313675.1. Taxonomy (NCBI): domain Eukaryota; kingdom Fungi; phylum Basidiomycota; class Agaricomycetes; order Agaricales; family Lyophyllaceae; genus Termitomyces; species Termitomyces heimii. The sequence goes on along the minus strand of QLON01000179.1, from coordinate 41,615 downwards.
ATCTACCCGCTCACAAGGAAAATTACATTTATCGGCTTGACCGAGGCAGTTATGAAGGAAGTGTTATTGCAATTAATTTCGTGACTACAGACGACGTGCGGACCTTGCGGGATATCGAGCGTGAGTATTCCTCGCGAGTCCCGAGTCATCGACCCCGGAGGTGATTTATTTGCGCTTCAGAGTTTTATCACACTCAAATCGACGAGATGCCACTGAATGTCGCGTGAGTTGAGACCCCAGCTCAACAGTAATGATAATGCTGATGTACCTTTTACGTTAGGGATCTTCTTTGAGTTACAGCACGATACAAGCGGTACGTGTTTTCCACAGTCGATTTGCATGTGGCTTACTTTAGTCATCTATGGAGGTCATCCGACTATATGACGTTGTGTGCAATTGCTTTATGTGTCTTGTATGTACTGTAATTGGACGATTGAATGTACAATCGGTGGGAGCGTTGGTCCAAGAATCCATCAGGATGATGGAGGCCTAAATCGATCCATCTGACATACCGAGTGGCAGGCCACAGCCTCGGCAGAAATAGTAAGTTTCGATGCATCAAATGATAGATCATTCATAAGCATATGTAATCCATCCATCCGGGTTCCGAGCGAAAGGTGCTTTGAAGAACAGCCACATGGAAGCTTTTTCCGTTGCACAGCTCCGCCCGCAGCTATTGTATTCGCATTGTAGACTTGTAAAATTGTCCGCGACCATAATTGTCCGACAATGTCTTCTTGTTAACCGATAGAGGGTGCTTGTCCCGTCACCAAGTAACTGCCACTTTGTTCGTTCTTAAAGCGCTTCATCGCGCGCGTATTTCCATCACTCCAATTTCCCTTTGGTACCTTTTCGTATCTCCCATCTCCATCTTTCTCGTCCGTCAGTCGGCCTCGCTTCTCAACGTCAACCCTCGGTGTGCAGCGCACCCCTCGCATCAGACTTTCGGATTTTCTCTGTCATCTAAAAGGGTGAACTGTACAAAGGTCCATTTTTTATGTCCTGTGCCAAGGTCGCTACTATGGTAAGTTATCTCGACACATGTTATGACGTCTCTATTTCCGGGTCAGCCTCTCCGTCCTCCCTTTATCCATTTGGCCCCCCATATCTATCACAATTCCATTGATCATCTTTGCACTTCTCATATATTAATACACCCTCTCATAGGCTTTCAACGTATCCCCTGGACAAATGTCTTATTCTACCCGTGGCCAATGGCCCTCGTCTCGTCGCCCATCCATCTCCACTGTCGTACCCCCAGTATCTTACCCAACCTCACAGAGCTATCAACGCACATCGCGCGGGGCCTCCGAGATCGTAACACGCCTCTACATTTCTGACCTCGCCTTCGCAGAGAACCCCACCTGCCTCGCTTCGTACGGTATCACCCACGTCATCTCAGTCATCTCGGGCTCCGTACACCTACCCCAACCAGCTGCCCTTTACCCTCACCCGCCACCCCGCCATCTTCACCTCAGGATCGAGGACTCGCCCTTCACCGAGCTCGCCGCACACCTACCCACAACGACCCAGTGGATACGGGACGCGTATCTAAGCAGCCCAGATGCCCGTATACTCGTCCACTGTGCAGAGGGCATCAGCCGCAGCGTGAGCATCGTCGCCGCATTCCTCATTGCGCAGTACGGGTGGACACCGTCGGAGGCGGTGCAATTCATTAAGTCTAAACGACGCGTGGCTGACCCAAACTTTGGGTTCATTGCGCAGCTCGGAGAGTACGCTCGGTCTCTCGGTCGGTAAAGTTCAACGTCTGAAGTTCAGGAGGTCGAATGATGCATTTGCATTGGGACCCTATATACAGGAAGTTCTATTCGCCCACCGCATCCCTATCTCATTAGGCTGCATTCGCCCATGTACCATATTCTCCACCATCATCATCAATCTTTGCAACGGTCGATATCTGGGTTTATCCTCGAGTCATTGGTTCTCTGTTATACCTTATGTACATTAGCTATTGTCATGTTATCCTCAACACCATATATGATGACTATCGGGCTGTCGACTGTACACCATGTTCACAGCACAGTCTCAAAATAGTCGCAGCAAAAACCCAATTCATGTTTTACATAGCCGATAAAAAGTACTCTACATGAAACACAACAGCAATACTATCCAAAAGTGGTACAAAATACAATTGCGCTGAATATCGACGAGTCCGACAAGAGTCGTTAGGAGCAACACGTGTGTTTTGCTCCCCCTTGCCCTAGTACCATGTCACTATCTGGGTTTGACAACTTGACACCGGGTGACTAAGAAAATTGGAACGATAGGGGCGGGGCGGCGGGAAATGGCGCAATCAGTCATGTTTCAGAGTAGAGTAGAAGCGAGACCACGGTCGCGGGCGGCGGGACCTGATGGAAACCCCAGACACGCGACGTGCCTCGCCTCGGAGAACTCAACACTCACCCTATTATCATCGAATACCCCGCGTCTGATCTTGGCCAATATATCAGTGGCTGCTCTTACAAACGCCTCCTCGACATTTTGCCCGGACTTCGCGCTTGCTTCAACAAACAAGACGCCTTCTTCGAATGCCCAGAGCTCGGCCTCCTCCGTCGGTACCTCCCGCCGGGAATCGTCGGATTCACAGATATCTACTTTGTTGCCAACGAGGATACATGTCAGGTTCGGGTCGGCATGTTGGCGGACATCGGAAAGCCATGAGCGAGCATTGATGAAACCTGTAAATATCCCATCAAATGAGCAGGGTTAGTCAGGACAGGGAAGAAAGAGATTGAAGGCAACGACGTACTCTTTCGTGATGTAACATCATAGACCAACAAGCAACCGGCTGCACCACGGTAATATGACCTTGTTATGGATCTGAAGGACTCGGTGCCCGCTGTATCCCAGCCTGCCAAATGGAGAAAGATAGACAAGTTCAATCAGGCATTGTGTGCTTTTGAGCAAGCGGTGGAGACCCACGCTCTAGCAGGCAGAGGCATGCTCACATTGAAGTTTGACGACCTTATTCTCATCGGGTATCGTGATCAACTTTGAGCCGAATTCGACGCCTAACTGGATAGGAATCACGTAAGTGACGATTCGGTTCGCACACTACCGGTCTGACACACTGTTGGATCCGGATTTGCAAGAAATCTCTGGTCTGTGAGACGAACGAGGAGTGAAGACTTCCCGACAGATGCGTCACCTGTGTCAAGAGCAGATTGTCGTCAACTTTGTCAAGGGATCTCAACTAGATACCGCCTGCGCAGAACAAGGACTTGCCTGTAATGATAAATTTGAGAACATAATGCCACGAGATTGATGACATTACACTGAGCGCGATGATAGAAGCACGAAACAAGAAGCTATTGTTGTTCAGGTTGCAAGCAACAAGAATTAAGAGACAAGAGCGTGTCGTTTCCAAATCCAGACGTGTCACATGACACGGACTGAGCCGGAATCCACCAAGTTGCTGCCAGCCCACAAATTTCATCCAACCTCACTACCCTGCACGATGAGCTCCTGGCGTAATTTTTTCACGTATGTTCGGAATAACAGCACCTTATGGTATATCTCAATTGTGTGAACTAGGTATAACAAGTACTCCCAAATCACCGCCCGGGCCCTCCGTGCGTCCTTCACCGAGCAGGAACGTCTTGTTGCTGAGCGAAGGGGTCTGACCACTCTTAAATTCCAACGCTGGGAGAATGGCCTTGGTGGAACTCAGGTGTGTATGCTTGAAGTTTTAATCCAAACATACGTTTACGTTAAAGTAGGTTCCATTGGCTGAGGAGGAAGCAAGGTTGAAGGAGGCAGCGGGCAAGTCTTCGTAGATCGTGTTCACATACCACACACCTATCGAAGACGCCTAACCTGTATCTTCCAAAACAACGAAATTAGGTTTCGCGCGCATTTGCAGTGATCTATACGAAACATCGGGCGAGCCTGTCAAAGAGAAAGCGCGTATCATGTCATCTTTCCAACAAACACGAGTATGCCACGGAATCCTGAGAGCTGAGAACTCTGGCGGTACTTGATAGTCTGACGGCGTTATGAAGGCTCTTTTGAAGTGCGTTGTAACCGCAGTTTGAGATATATTCGGGACTTCTGTGATGCCACGTTCTTGCCTCGTGTAGCTCATGGCCAAAAAGTCCTTGCAGATAGGAAATACCGGAGGCACACAGAGAATGACTGATCATCTTGGTCCTCGCTGCCATCAGACTGATAGACGATGCCAAGTGTCTTTGTACAATTAAGCCCTGTCATCTCCGGTGATGTCTGAACGTATAGGAGGGAAGTACTCTCACGACATAGTGACTCAGGCGCTTTTCTGTGTCTTCTCTGACTCTGCAGTGCTCCGCGATCGTGATCTGGAAAATTTTGGTAATTTTTTGTCATGCCGTGCTCTGGGTCATCTGAGCTCCATGCTACGCATGACCAAAAGGCACTGGCTCATTCGGGGACCCGAATTCAGAACGTCTGATGAACGAGCTCCGAAATAGATATTTTGGTGACTTTTCGTGATGACCACGTTCTGGACGTCCCAGGTGGACCCAGTCTCATGACCCGAAAAAACCCTTGTGGAATGCATCTTCGAGGACAGCGCCCAAATGGCGTTCGATCTCTATCAATCCTAAGTGTGAAATGTTTTGATTGATAAACATTATCCTTACATGAGGTTGTTTGCTATAAGGACATGTCAAGAAGAGCCCATCAAAGACAAGTGAGATGCTACGTTCTTGACATTGTATCTGGACAGGTCAAACCATGAAAAAACATCATCTATCAGAATAAGGTTTTGGAACAAAAGAAGTTTTAGCTATTAGAAAATCGGTGGTAAACTTGTTGAATGTATGTGTATATGACAGACGGTCTTTGATACACGAAGCTTCTGCTGCATGCACGACATACGAAATCGATTGTGGCGTACATTACCTTTGTCAACCCCGTATCCATTTCATATGTTACAAGACAGGCATATTCTGACGTACTTTGTCAAGGTTTGCAAGCCTGTTATCGTTGGCTTAACCTTGACTCTGGACCTAACTTGATACACCTTTATATAGACAAAAAAGCAACCCTCAAACCGACTAGCCGGCTAAACTCCCACCTTTCATAAGTTTGTGTCTAGATGTGACATTTGATTGATTTGTTAAAACTAGGGTTGCGCCGCACAACACGCGACATCTTTTGGCTTGAGACCTAAGTCTCTTTTCATATATGATATCTGAGATAGACAGCATAACCACGTGAAGGCCAGACAACGTCGACACAAGGTGACCACGACTTTTAATTTAGAATATATATCGACTGATGCCACAATATACCTACCTGAATTCCTCGTGCGCTCGGCCCTCACAAAATTTGCCTCTGGTTGTTTCATTTGGCGCATCTTCGAATATAATATAGGCTGCGCCGCAAGCTATACCTAAAATGTTCAAATGAGAACGTTGCCTTGGCAACGGCCTAGCAACGAATCCTGTGTAAAGCGCAGAAGTCGGTCTCTAGATCACTATAGAGAAAGCAGAAATAGATGATACACCGGCAAACTGTCTATTCAGTTGTTTCATATGTCGCCGTTGACTGTGGAGAAACCCTAGGGCAATGATGGTTGGAAACAAGGACCAACTCTCTCTTTAACCGATTTTGGTTACCTTCGTGTTGCCAGGTTACAATAGGGCGTGCCTACGTTTTCCACCGGTAGACGAGTTTAGATTCTATTGAGTAGGGAACGTCTAGCATACTTGATCAGAGTCTACCTACCGACTTCCTACCATGAGTTCCGTCGTCGCCCATCCCCTTTGTTGTCAAATACGCATCATGGAACAATGCCACAGGGAGGTCTGATGTCCTGTCAATCAAAGAGCCATGGGTATTGCTGCAGGAAACGAAAAGTCTGCGTTGCTTTCACCACGTATTTCCTTCATGACAACCACATATATTCCATGATAATTAAGAATTTCGGAAAAAGGATGGTTGCTTCAGAGTCGTCAAGCTTTGAGCTCGCTCTGATGGAAAGGACATTCTTATTCGATTCATTTCCAGTGAGTCACGTCACATTTGAGATGATCATCCGAGCAGGATGTGCCAAAGGTAAACGATAGCAGCCCGGTGGGACTATCCCACAGAAAAAGTGGCAACAACAACGCGAATTATCAACCAAGGTGATCAAGTTTTGAGTCCGAGAGTGCACGTTTTATTTCAAACATAGACAACCTTGAAAAAATCCGATAATGAAACAGTAATGTTATACACTTGACATCAAGTCCATAAAGAGTAAGCTTAGGTAGATCATAAATTCGTCAATGACGAACGGACGTCGAAGAACGACTCGAATGGATGTAGATGTGACAAAGAGCCATATCCTCCTCCCAGATACTCGATAGTTATAGCACCTCCTGCCCCACTTCATGATCTAATTGGGCATGTGCGGCATCGGTAAAGCGTCCGTACATCATCTCACCAACCCCGACGCCAATGGCGAGACTCAAGATGAATGAAACTTGGAACGTCATGATGGTAAGCATGATCAGTATCGAGATCGTCGCTTGCGCTCCATGAACAATCAATCGAACCCAGGCGTGGTCCATGACGAAAGGAGCAGCCGTCCCATTACGCATGAGCAGCACGTCAGCTAATGACTGACATTGGCCACATTTCTCTGTCTTCTTCTGCTCTCCCGATTCCTTCTTCCTTTTAATCACTTGTACATCCCTTGCGACTGCCAATTCCATCCCAGCGCGTAATGCTGAAAACCATCTCTCCGCAATTCCCAGTAAAAAAATTCCAACACACGCAGCGAAAAGCGTGCTTCCCTTTCCCGGAACCCATCCATTGAACCATAGGACGTCGCCTGGTGTGAAGTGCAGATACGAGAGCATGTCTCCGACAGCAAGAGGCATGGGCATGTCCATTGAATCGTCGAAGCCATTATCGTGAGCCACAACGAGTGATGTGGTGTAAAAGAGGGCGACTAGGATTGATTGGAGTTGAAGAGGCATTGTCGACGTCGATGCTCACTTAGAGTTGAATAGCCTCTAACGTGGGTAGGGTCAAATGAAATTCACTGGTACACCAAGCCGCCGGGATCTTCCGTATTACCAAGCGGCATCACTCGCTCTCCCTGGACTTCTTGAAAATTTCCAAACAAACTTCAAAGCCTCCTTTCTTTGCAACCTTTAGGATCGTATAAGTTGGGTTCAAGCTTCCTTTTCTTCAACGCCTATAGATATTTCGATATGACTTGTATACGACTGATTTTCTTTTGGTACACTACGGTGCGAGTCAAGGTTTCTAATCGCTACGTTTCCATATTTTTGCAACCTCGGTGGAGCCAAAAAGACAGTCGTGGCGGAATCACCGTCAGTGCGTCAATGTTCACGCTACAGACTTCTAACGAAAACGAGAATATTTGGCCTTACAGCTTGAATTTATCGATGGTTCTGTTTTTCTTTGGAACGACGATAGTCATCCGCCGGTCCAAGTACCACTACTGTCAGATCCCTCGCTGAGATCCTTATTGTCGGACTCCTTATTATCTGTTCTTGCACGGCAGGCCACTTCTTGTACGAGGTACCCTTCTGACTGAGCCACATATGAAAGAGATAGACCCTATTATCAATCCTAAGTTCTCCATTGGTCCCAATGATACAATCTAGGTATCCTCAGCAGTAACTATCGTTCTTGAAACCTCTCTACTTGCCGAGCTTCCGAGATTGTATACTCATTGTAAAGTGTTGCCTTACCCTGAAGCGGAATATCCTTTGTATGTGTCTTCGCTTGCCTTTCATCTACGCCGCTATGTCGGAACAGAGTTGCTCAAACCAATTCTTGAGTGTTTGTTGGGGCTTTTGCAACGCGAATGCTGGAGACCTCGATTTTCACCTGTTCAGGTAAATTGATCGATTGACATCCTTTTGTGCTCAACAAGGTTGACTCGCCCTGTCTCAACGCTCCCTACTCGGTTACACTTCCCTGTACAATGAGTTTTCATATCTGAAACGCTTCTGGGTTGTTCTAATGACTTGTTTACATCATTGGTCATGTCAGTAACTCATATAACCTCCTTCCCACATTTTGAAACAATATCCTTGGTTTTCCACCGACTGGATCTCGATATACTATACCTTCTAGCAGATGGTTCCTTGAACCTGGTGACCACATGTCACTCCCTTACGGGTATCCTGACGAAAAGGGGCTCTAGAGAGGAGTGGCTGATGTCATGAGATGTGTAGGTGAATGAATTATTGATAGTTTGTTTTCTAGACTGTACCAAAGATGCTTACAATGTTGATATTACTACTGGAGAGGAAGTTCGTCATTTGTATCTAGCTGATATTGTCAGACGATGCAAAAGACCGTTTTGCTTCCGCGTGTAGATGATTTGATTGAACGTCTCTCTGGGCAAGATATCATTTGTATGTAGCCATTTCTAGTAGCTATTATTAGGTCACTCTTATCCCCTTTACGAAGCTTCAATGTCTACCGATTGGCAAAGAGAACGGTCGGTACGCTTGTAATACTGTCAGTTTGGTCATACCTCCGACTCTCATGGAACTTTCCTAAAAGATTGGAGAATCGGACCATGAACATAACATCTGTGCATATGGACCTGCAGTATCAGCTATTATGAGTTCTCTTGATCTTGATACATTAATAAGGTTGACTTTTTTTTACCAATATCACTGTGACTCATTTGAAAGCCGAATACTTCATCGAATCTCTCGTATCTGTCAACCGCAGTCGACAAATTCGAGAAAGAAATTTGCATGATATTCTATTTGATCCATGCCGCCGCAACGTGATATTAGGAGTTTGCCATCGGCTACAGTCCGTTGTTTCACTCACATTCCAGTCTCTTCTAATGATATTCATTCAAAGTCCCTTTTTCGTGGTTTCCAGTTCTCTCGAGACGAGAGCTCACAGGTGAATGGCCTTTGAAAGCTGACATTCTTGTTTATCCAACTCTCCAATCGTTCTTCTTCCACAACGATGATCAGGCTATTATGAGTTTCCTTCCAGTTCCTCCTTTTCAGCTTGCGTGTCACTCGCAACCTCACCCTTCGCTTCCGCATCTGCCATTATCCTTTAGCCACGTTCACTCTTGCATCATCGCAAGATGAATAGTATAGGAGTGAGAGCTTCCGCCATGCGCCACACAAGTCCCGCGGGAAGCATCCATGCACTCCATTTGTGAGTGTCTGTACCAGGGTCGATGTTAATCTATCCGGTTGATTGACGTGATTTCCCTATAGCTACCTTATACCTGAGGTATCTCGCACGTGCCAAATTTTGATTTCCTCGCCGACAGTCTATCCCCTGTAGCTCGGAGTACCCTGTCAATTGGTCAAAAAAGGTTGACTCAAGAATATCCCATATAGTTAGCATGTACTACCAAAAGCGATTCGAACTTGTCGAGAGTCGAAATATGGTCTAGCCGTGTCGGGACCTTGGTGCGACATCGCAAAGATGGCAACAATGGGCCAACATTTCTTATCTCTTCTTTGATTTTCTCTCTTTCTCTCTTCATTATATTGTTACACACTCACATGTATATAACGCGATAAACAGAGACTGAGGATTATCAAAATTAGATTCCACGGCAAATCGGACTTGTTCCTTTCGTCGCCCCTTTTTCCAAGTACATTACTATACCTCACAAGCTCCTGGATTTTTCATTTCAAGACATCTCGTTTTTTGACCCTCAAGATCTATGAATTCAATGTTTGGAGGCTACTCCGGTGTTGCGACGTGCTTCATAGTGCCCTCAGTTGGGGTCCAAACTCTGGCTTTATCCTTTTTAAGGTAGATTGATCCAGGAGTCGTTTTTCTCGAGTGAATACTTTTACCTGTTGCTGGCATCAAATCCAACAGAAGTGTTTGAGTAAAGGCAACGCTCGACAATAACGATGTTGTAGAGTTATACGGTCATTGATCCTCAGTCACTCCAATGATAGGTAGACGACTGAGGGTCACGATTTGTTTACTCCTAGATAAGTGAGAAATATCAATGCTTGTTTTCCAAAGACTAACAAATACCGATCGGGTGAGCCACACGGTGCCGAGGTAAATCTGGAGGTATTCCAAATATGGTAAGTCGATGGTCTCGTGCGCGCGTCTCTCCTCAACAGATGGACAGCATTATTTGGATATGGCATTACGGGTACACAGGTCTAAGAACAAACCACGCAACTATTTCCTTGTGAGTCGGTCAAATTGACAGGAAGATTCTCAGGTTTTGACCACTTCGAAAGACGTGGCAGGATCCGTTTCTGTTAATGGAAAGACTGTTGCACAATTTAATTCGTGTCGACATATATACGGGCTTGTTATTAACTTAAGTCTTCAAGTTCTTGTTTTCGGATCTTTATCGTTTTGGTATTCTGGCCTGCGTGTTGGAATAAGTAAAGTAGGAACGACAAGACGTTCTCTTCCATAAGGACTTTGAATCCCGGTTGAATGTACTCATAGTCAGTTCCAGGGCATCTATCCTGACTTCTGCCCATGAATAACGCGCCTAAATGTGATTTAGAACGGATCGCCTTCAGGCTTCATCACTCCACGGTTAATTATTATTGGTGACCATTGAACGCTTGACTATTTGATATCAATTAAATAAATCGAGACAAAAAATTGCGTAGTAACGAATTTCAGTAGGTACTTGAAGAAAGTATTAAGAATTAAGACGCATCGACAGAAAACATCAAGCATATATTGTCGAGAAAGTATTAAAACGCCTCAAATATTTTCTTGCACGCTCGCAACTAGAAATATGGATCGGATGCTACAAGGACGTTAGCTTGCGCACAATCATTTCTATATCTATATAAAATAGATAACTATCGCAATCGCGTGGTGTTATTCATCACAAAGAATTCATAGCTGGTTAAAAATTATACGTAGCTCAAAAATCAATTTGGAGACCTCAGCCCTGTTGAGAGACTTTCAGAACATGACTGAAGATATCTTATCTTCCTCCACTTCCCCATCTTAGACGCAATAAGAGTCAAAAAAATATCGGAGGGTCGCTAAGTACAGGTCATGCATGCTATGTACAAACAATCGACAATCAGGCAGCGCCGGCACCAGGACAATCACGGGAGAGGTGTCTAATTCTTTAGTCAGTATCATCGTTACGGCCACGTCGAGAGCTCACTCACCCATCCTGACCGCAGGTGTAGCATGCACGCCTTTGGGGCTGAGTACACTCCCTACTGATGTGGCCCTAAGAAACGACAGGTCAAGACAATCGACCCAAGATCCGGTGGATACTTACCACGCCGCCGCAGTTGTAGCACTTAGCATTACCCTGGACACAGTCCCTGGACAAATGGCCAACACCTCCACATGTATAGCTGCGCAAGATTCCATCAGCCATATACGATGTAAATGCCAGATTACGTACCAGGTTTTTTGGGAGTTTCCGCCGAATCCTCCATAGCTCACATTGTTGCCAGTAGAGGGCTCAGGGCAGTTCCGCGCAATGTGACCGACCTTGCCGCAACGGTAACATTCAGCGTTTGAGGAAGGGAGGGTGCTATCGGCATTGGGGCAGTCACGGGACTGTCAGATAGTTTATCAGATTTGGCATCTGCAGTGAAGAGTTTTACTTACAATATGGCCCTCCTCACCACAACGGTAGCAGGACTTAGGCTTTGTTTCCTTCGTGCAGTCGCGAGAGACGTGACCCTCTTCGCCGCCTATCAATAGAATCGTGTTAGCAGCATAACCAAAGCGGATTGAGAGAAGTGATCTCTGATCTTACAATTGTAGCTGGGAAGAAAATTTTGTTAACGTTCTACGATTAACAGTCACATGTAAATTTTGATTACCAGGTAGGAGTACCAGCTTTGGGACAGTTGGCAGCTTGGTGGCCGACTATGAGCATTGAGTTGAATTCGGGATGATGCGCGTGTGGAAGTTCATGACGCAGTTTATTGAAATCGCATATCATATATTGACGCAACAGCATCATCGACATCGTCCACGCACGTTTAAGGAGAGCATATATTGGGGGAGAAAAGCGGCCCGTCAGCACCGCACCACACACGACAAAGAAGGGAAATCAAAGAGGTAAAGTAACTAGTCTTTGTAAGAAAAATGGTCGTAACCATCCTCCCTACGCCAACAAGCACTGAAGGTAAGAAATTCGAGACACCACGCACAGCCTCCACAGTTAAAACATCCACGAGCACCAGCCATGAAGAATTTTTGTTTTGGGTAAGATTGGTTAGAAAAGAGTTGAAGTCTACGTGATGGCGAGGAAGCAATCAGCGTGAGGACACGACGGCGGCAAGGGGCTGTTAGTATGTGCAAAACGCACATTTATGTGTGTTGGAAGAGACAAATATCTGACTGGATAAAAAAAAACTTGGTCTGGTTATGTAAGAGAGGCAATTGTGACCACGTGCACTCCCATTTCCTTAACAGATCCACACGTTCTTACTGATAATCCACGACAATTCAAGTTGCGCTTATGGCAAAGGCATTAACTCGACCAGACTCGACGAGCATCCGAGATGCAAATACTGCGTCTAATGTTAAGTAAAAAAGAATCTAGTAAATGCGCTCATAGCCCCTTCTGTTCACCTTCGCTCTTCGCACCATTTTCTTTCTTCTCCTTCTCAGCCTTCTTCTTCTCCTTCTCCTTAGACTCCTCGATCTCCGCACGTCCAATCGTTGATTTATTATCGACAAGACCATGTAGCGCAATAACCCCACGAAGCAACGAACTAAGATACACCACAAGCATTTGATCGTTCGTGCTTGCTGCGAAGCTCTGTGTCACCGCGGGATCCGCGAGATCCGGGAGCAGATTCAGGGCATCTTGTAAATGATATATGATTTGGTGGTTAACGGGCATTGTCCCCGCTGCAACGTCCACAAGGTACTTTTGCACATCGCCAAGCCGTGACTGTAGTCCTCGTAATGAAGCCAGTTGCTCTGCCACCCGTGTTGCAAGAGTCGTCGTCGTTGAGTCTTTGATGTCCCGTAGAAGGTGCTCGACGCCTATTTCCTCAGCTTCTTCAGCCTCTATAGCGGAGGGTACATGGAGAAACGTTTTTCGTGTCTCTGTGCCATCCTGAATAGAAGGAATAAAATGAGGACTTCGTGCATATTAAATTGATGAAGGGACATCGTACGTCTTTGATCTCTTCAACAGCAAAATAAGCATCGGTAGGAATACCGACAGTGTTTGGTCGCACATCCACAATAACCATGACAGGCCGCGCCACAAACCGCTTGAATAGCTCGTTTATCTCCTGGTCTGATGCCCTCAACTTCGGTCCTGTATGATACCAACCGATCATCCGTTCCCGTGCTGTACAAATTGATGAATATCATTAAGCGTGTTCGAAAGCTGCTGCACACAAAATTGGACAACTTACCATTGACCTTCTTGAACATCTCATACATCCCTTCGATATAGTTATGATCAAGAAACCACGTCTTGCTGTCCTTCTCATCCTCCTCGAACGGGATGCCAAACGAGTTGGCGACATTTATGGTTTTGCCATTGTCCTGCCCTAATAGCACGCCAATTACGCGTTTGTGTGAACCTCGGGAGACAGATCGTGCATGATGGTCTGTGACTGAGAGTAGGACTAGTGGATGAACAACTGTAGTATTAGGGGTGAGATCAGCTGAAGCGGGGTTTCCTTTTGAATGAGAAAACGTACTGACGGTGGTTGCTGCTAGTGCTGTGAGCTGTGAGAGTTTCAGCACATCACAAGTGCTATATTATGGAAGACGAACCTGTTCTGTTGTTGTGGCGACCATTTGTAAAGTAACGAGGAGAACGAGGGGGAGCAGCACGCGCGAGGAACGCGTACGCTGTTTATACCTGTTGTCTATGAGTTTCGTGTTTCCCCTTCGGGATTTATCTTTATCTCTTCATTATACGAAAATACTCGATAATACTATCATCATCGTACGTCAAGTGAATTGTTATCGTATCTGCTCGGGATACTTTTATAATCATACAAAGTTACCATCAAATATGTCACATTCCCAAGCCAAGATTTTCAAAACAAAGAGGACAAGAATAAATTGGGATCCTTTGGAAATTGGCGGGTGGTTGGGATATGTGATATATGGGCACATAATCTCCAGACATTGACAGATGGCCAGTGGTTCGAACGGTGGGCCGGCCTTGTAGTATTTGAGCATCATAAATCAGCATCAAAAGCCCATGAATGATACCTTATTCCTCTGGCATCTAATGTTATTGCTAATAAGTCGAATTGGCCTACATCTTGCGGACTCAACGGCATCAAGTAGCAAGAACGATACACCGATAGCGGACGGTCGGTCTTGGCGTCCCAAATTTTGGAATCGATCAAGTTGCCATCCCAAATCTCGATTAAGGAGAGTATGGATGCAGTTCTCGTTTATTAAACTCGAAGAATGTTTCCTCAGTATGATCAGATAAAATGGATTGAGAGAATTTGTATCAGAGAAAAACTTGCGCCAGTGGTTAACAAATTCTGCTAGAAATGATACAAGTTGGAATATTTGTGATATTACCGTTCAATGTCGTAGGGATTGGTGGATAGGCCCCGTGCAAACGAAGATGGCCTAATATTTGGATAGATGCCATCGGTTTGATGAAAAAATCCTCGATTGTTAGAAGTTGACACTGGGTACTTGACTGAGCTGAGGGTACTAGTAGTGTACGCTATCGATAAGTATATATATATATATATATATTGCGTTGTCTGTATCCAGGGTGAGGTATGAAGAAATAAAATCCGAGACGCTTACGGTGGTCATTGGCGTCTAAAATCGATGGGATATCATCTTCATATAGAGATAATCGCCAAGTTTGAGGTCAATGAAGCATACCACCGAGAAGAGAGGATATTGTTTCGGAAGGATTTTTCGCATTTCTGCGATCCAGCGTTCCGAGCCAGAAACCTTAGATTCTACAACACAGAGATGACCTCCAACAGGGTTTATATTTGCTTGATGACTCCGCATCACTTAACGCTTGATCAACCCTGGTTGGAAGATGCCGGAAACCTCTGTGAGAAGGATGGACTGTGTAGTACGAAGTAAAGTAAGTTATCCTCAGTCTTGTTGGATGACAGGGTCACCGTAAGTGGCCCAACAAGCTATCAAATTAATCTGTCTCTGCATAGATGAATAACGAATATATATACATTTATACGTACATACGCGCACCCTCAGTCAAGTACGTACGGACTGAGGGTGAGCACATACACCTACATACCGAAGACACTCTACTTACGCTACCTTAGAATATAACCATACCATGTATTCTATAGGTTAACTTTACTATCTAAGGTTCTAACAAGTCTGTGGAAAAGAACTCTGTGTTTTCCAATACAACTAGAATTGTCTATATGAGTTCCGTGGTATAAGTAACGCGTGGAAAGCATACACACCTCAGTAGGTAGGTAAAACGACTGATTGCCTTTCCGTTCCGATCCGTATGCCCTGAGGTACTGTATAGTTTTTTCCATCCCTTTTCTCTCTTTGGCACACTAACCCCGTGACCCCAGTTCACGTGCGCGTGTATCGCGATCTTTTCCAACCCACTCTGTTCAACCTCACTGCTGTCAGCCAATACTTTTTCTTCAGAAAATAGAGAAAAAGAAATGTGTCATGTCATTTCCTGTGCACCTGTTTTCAAGAGGAAAAGGCGTGAGAAAATGGAATAATGCCTTCTTCCCTTGACAATACATGCACAAGAAATGGCATGCCACATTTCTTTTTTCCCATTTCCCAAGGAAAAAGTATCAGCTGCCAGCAGTGCCTGTAACATGATGACTGCTGATACTAGAAGGTGTTTCCATTGGAAAAAGTGTAAAAGAAACATGTTATGCCATTTCTACTGTACTATTTTCTCATGGAAAAAGTCACTCCCCTTTGTTCAAAAACTTTTTTCATGAGACATTGGCACATTGGAAATGGTATGACATGTTTCTTTTGTGCTTTTCGCAATTGAAACACCTTCCAGTGCCAGCAGTGGATGTAAAGTAAGTTATCTACAGGTTGTAAGTGTCATGATCTATAATGGCCACCGTAAGTAAATGACTCCTCCAAACATATCACACGAATCACATTTCATTGTCTCCATTGTCATATATTAAACGATGCAGTCGCACACTTATATAAATCTTCCTTATCTCAAAGGGCCAACTCGGCGGTGGCTTGGAGAAAGCTGAGGTCAACTCCAACATACCACATTGAGAGTAGTTCGTTCAGGAAATCTCTAGGGCGAAAGATAGTTTGCGCACAGACAAAGTTGTTTCTTTCTCAGTTCGCAAGAACCTTATCAAGTTCGACAATGTTTCTTGACCTGATCAAGAATTCAGGCGTTGATGCAAGCGCGACCAAAGCATCATACATAGTGTAGCTCGTAGATGCCGGGATGTTAGTTCGAGATGATGAAAGACAGCGGAAGATTCAGACAAATGAATGATACGCGTTTCTCTTCCGATGACCTTTACCTTTCTCTTGTAGAAAATCTTCGCCATGCAACCCGGCCACAGGAAGCACTTAAAAGTTCAGGGATGGGCACTGCGAACTCGTGAAGCTCTCTATCATCAATTGTTCTGTCGTAGACCCGGGATATTGCCCGGATATTCTCGTACGTGTTCTATTCAAATGGAGGGGATGCCAGTCTATCCCTGACTTCTGACAAACTCTTGAGGTCTTCTTCGACTCGGCGGTGAAGTATGCACATGAATTTACGGTACAAATACCAAGGAAATTCGAAAACGGCGTCCCATAGGGAGTACAGGTGTCAATGAGAGGCGTCACGGTGACAAAAACATAAAATATTAAGCAGCAAACGACCATGAAAACGAGGAATCCAGAGAAAGTCTTGTCCATGTCCCACAAAACAATAAAAGGCTAGCAAAGAAGAGCCAGGAGCAAAGAAGAAGTGTAGGAATGTATTCCACAAAACCGTTTAGTTTCAACTTGCCAGTCCGTAGCAGATAATTCCTCGAATGGCCGCGCGTCGCTGACGCTGACTTGCTCTCTCAATTTTCTGCAGGCAGTCTCTGATCCACTGTGCAAGCGTGATATATAGCGCAATTGTAAGACTATATCAAAGGATAAGAAACAATGATACATTGACCGCGATCGCCGAAGCCGATAGAACGAAAGCCGGAGGGGTCACGGTAGATGGTAATGCAATGGCTGACGTATTAAGAGACGCTCCCACTACTTGGACGGCCAAACTATGCTTGAGTAAGTCTCTTGTATCATCGTTAGCTTTCAGTGAGAAAAGCGGTGACGGCAGCAGAAAAGAGACCCCGCTATTACGATAACTTCAAAGACTGGTATCCGATTGAAATAATCGAATCCAAGAAAATCAGTGTACTATCTATATTGGCTTTCCAAGTGTCTGTGACATTTTTGTCGTGCTGTTCCGACTCTTCCGACTCTTTGGCGTAAAGAGACTAGAATTTTTGCTCCCGCTCCTCGTAAATTTGTCCTCTGTGTTCGTTCCGCAGCATCTTTCAGATACAACATGTGATATTAACAGTATTAGGACAGTATAAGGATTGACGAACCAAATGATAGCACTGGGTGTTGGCATTTTATCGACACCGTCAATCAATCGACGTCATTGTCCGCATAACTTGCCACCCTTTCATCCTTCACATTGTCACCATACATACGTCTTTCACATATTTATTCATCACGCATGGCCTTGACTAAAAGACAACCATTGTGCACACAGTGCATTTAGTCAAATACCATTGAACTGAGGATTAACTTACATATTCGTCAGACCTTGAATTGAATTGGTTCTAGGGTTCTAACACTGGGGCAAAGTTGTCCTTCGCTGATTGTAAAAGGTTGAGCACAACCTACGTAGAAAGCGCCCAACCTGTGATGTGGCAAAAACCAATATGTTTACTGCGGGAACACTAAAATACATTATGGTTAGATGTAGTTCTTGTTGTTATTCAGTTGGATTTAGGAATTAAAGACCTGGACCTAGAAGACAAGGAAAAACTAGATGACACAGAAAAGCTGGAAAACACGGAAAAACTAGAAGACACAGAAAACTAGAAGACACAGAAAACTAGAAGACACAGAAAAACTAGAAGACACAGAAAAACCGGAAAACAGAAAAACCGGAAAACACAGAAAGACCGGAAAACACGGAAAAACTAGAAGACACGGAAAAACTAGAAGACACGGAAAAACTAGAAGACACGGAAAAACTAGAAGACACAGAAAAACTAGAAGACGGAAAACTGAGAGATAGAAAAACTAGAAGACGGAAAACTAAGACGCAGAAAAAAATAGAAGATGTAGATGAATACAGTAGTTGAGTCTATAGCATGGATTTACCGAAGTGTGTACGATTATTAGGTATCCAGTGTGAATAAATGCAATGTGCACTCACCCTCAGTCACACCAAGATATGTTAACAGTATGACTGAGGGTGGCTGTTCTGTACTAAAAACAAGAGAGTAAAATGATTAGAGTTCACGGCAAAGATGAGCAAATACCAATCACTGGATGCAGGAAACAATGTTCTTTTGCAAAACAATCTGAAAACACAGTAAAAACAATCAAATTAATTTCAAGATCTTATTTGAATGTTTTTGTCAAAACCATGAAAGAAATATTGTAGCCAATGAAAAGACCTTCCATAGGAAAGGTCAAACCGAGAAGACTTAATCATTACATAAGTCCAGAACTGACCAATCAGATCAGAATATTTTTTCTATGGTTTTGACAAAAATATTCAAATAAAATTTTGAAATCAATTAAATTATTTTTACTCTGTTTTTACATTGTTTTGCAAAAGAGCATTCTTCCCTGCACCCAGTGAGGGAAAATTCAACATTAGAAGATGGAGACATATCACGTGACAGGAGAAGTCATTCAGTCAGAATTGCTCCGCATTTGAGCGTTATAGCACCTCAATATTCACCCCGGCATACAGAAGAGTGTATAAGAATGACCCTCACGAAATTACCTAGGTTTACGAAGTCACTGACAGTCAAGAAGGCTCCTGCTCAGAGTAACCCTGTCTATCACGAGGCAGTAATTGAACAAAAGCCGATCCCTACCTTGAAGAAGGGAGAAATACTTGTTAAGATTGGAGCAGCCGCATTCAACCACAGGGATGTGAGTAGAGCAAACTTAGTGTCAGACGATCGTCAATCAAAGTGAACATCAATCAAGGTTTGGATACGCAAAGGACAATATCCCCGTATCGCGTTTGGTAGTGTCTTCGGTGCAGATGGAGCAGGTATGCATGTACATCTTGACTTGTGAGGTCTGATGTTGATTCGTGGCATGAACAGGCACAGTGGTGGCCGCATTTGAGCCCAGCGATCCTCTACTCAACCAGCGTGTATTCCTTACGCCAAGTCGTGGGTGGGAGAAACACCCGGAGGGACCAGAATCGGAGTAAGTTAAACATGTTACCTTTCGATCAAGCACTAATTTTATCAGCTTCGGGATTCTGGGAGGTGTATCTTATCCACCTATTGGGACCTTCACCGAGTATGTTGTTGTTGAGAGAGATCAAGTAATTCCTACTCCAAAACACCTGAATGACCTCCAGATGGCTGCATGGCCGCTCGGCGCTGTTACAGCATGGAGGTGAATCGCATTTTATCTGAATCTCCTTGTGCTAATTAAGAACTCTAGGGCTGCTGTTGTCAATGGGCTCGTGAGTTCTGGGCAGAACGTCTTGATTACTGGCATAGGAGGAGGTGTTGCTCTTCTCGCATTGCAAATATGTCTTGCAAAGGGTGCCTCAGTTTACGTTACCAGTGGCAGTCAGGACAAGATACAGAAGGCTATTTCTCTCGGTGCCAAGGGAGGCGTGAACTACAAAGATAGTGGGTTTTTGCCTGATCGGTCTTCTTTCACTTTTTAAGATGCACATATATGTAGAGGAATGGCCTGCCCAGCTCGGTGCTCTACTTGGTGAAGGCAGAGAGCTGGATGTCGTCATTGATTCTGGAGGGGGTGAGATAATGATGCAAACGAACAAGATACTCAAACATGGAGGCCGCGTTGTGTGTTACGGAATGTACGATGGCAAATAACCTTCTGTTCGCGGTAACTTATTATTCGGTTTCTTTCAGGACTGCTAGCCCAAAAATCAGCTTCACGATGCGTCAAGTTCTGAAAAACCAACGTCTTATTGGCATGTTCCATTTTACCTTCTCCGATTTCTTCTCATCACTATAACCTCAGGTTCCACGATGGGATCCCACCAGGACCTTATTGACGCCACTGACTTCATGGCTAAGCACCGCATTATTCCTGTCGTTTCGCACGTTTTCGAAGGACTTGAAGCTGCCGAACAAGGTTTCGAGACGATGAAACGGGGCGAGCAGTTTGGCAAAATCGTTGTCAAAATAGGCTCAGGAATTGGAGGATCGGTCAAAGCAAGACTATGAGGAAGGAGTTCATCTAAGGTTTATATACGCTTCCGGTGCTTAACTGTACAGAAAAGAGCTTGATTGCGGATGCAGTGCGATTAACAAGAAGCTTATTTATCTCTATATGTATAGCATGCATTTATGATAGATCTGCTGAAGCCGAAACCCGGACGGTAATAACCAATCCACGGACGTTGATTAGGGGGTTTCGTCGTCTCGAAAAGGTCTGTATGTATCGTATCAGTGGTAACTGATAATGCCTTCAAAGTCCGAATTTACAAAAAGTACTATATAGTGGACGTCCAAGGTTCCCAAAATGCAAGATTGAAAGTATAGAAGAAGGTAGCGATAATGTCGTGAAAATGCGTGATAAAAAATCTGGGAGACGTAATAAATGATGTATTCATGGATTGGCTGAGAGTTCATAATAACGGCATGGCGTGCACCGATAAGCACTGCGAACAACGTAGCGTAGCGCTCAGGAGTATGTACACCAGAAATCCTTTGTGTCGGGGTGATACGAGCGTGGCGGAAATGAACGGTGTAGAGAGTCGTAAAAACCGTCAGGCACGATAAGCGGCATAACGGGGAGGACGGATACCTGAGATAAGGTTCTTGATCGTCCTAGTATGAGAAGATCATTAACCACGGATTCAGGACGATCTATCAGTTCCAGGTGGAGGAAGAGGCATCGATTAATACCCGATCTTCACGCAATATGATAGGTACAGCTTACCGGCATGAGTATGTGGCATCCTACAGTGAGAGACAGGGGGATGATCAGGGCCCAGTTGTAGCCTGCGATCTGCCACTCGAAGGGGACGGCACTCGTGGTGAATACGATCATCATGGCAATGCACGCGAAGCAGATGATAAATGAAAGCCTGAAACGCTGCCAGATGCGGGGGACTAGAAGACAGATGACACGATTAGGCTTTTGAACGACGAGCAAGGAGAGGGGCAGAATGTAATATTAATGAGTGACTGACCTTCGATCCAGAAAGTGGAACGTTCAACTTCCTTTACCGTCGACCCCCACGTCCTGTGAGCACGGATACGTTAAGAAGACAGTTTCCAGAAGAGGCTAGACACCCGCGGATGTACTTACATGTCGTAAGAGAACATATGCGCCAACACTGCCGTCGAAAGATGGATACTGAGACCACCAAAAAAGAAGACGCTATGATCACGGTATCGCCAGTTAGTTGAACTACAAAAGGTGAGAAAGTACACGCACAAAAACGGTACCCATCGCAAATTCTCGAACACGGCACCCGCTAAGCTCCGATATCCAATACGATATTCGAGAAGCGTGAAGCCGAGATTTCCAAGACCTGGGAAGATGACCACACATGCGAGGAGTATCTCAAAGGAGTGGAGGTAGAACCGGTCAAGTTGTGATGCGAGTCCAAGGAGGAGGTAATTTATTATGGAGCCGACTGTGGCCGCAGCAATGCCATCTAAATGTTGCGTTAAACATGGCTGATCTTTGTTTCAGGAAGGAGACTTACAGTAAGAAAACATGTCTAGAGATCATAGGGGGAATATAATATAAGTCATATATGCATAGAAAAATAAAGAAGGGACGGACATACATGACATCATACCAATCTTATAATGCACAGGAGCTTTGGACCAAACGAAACCACGTAGCTGAGAGCTAATAGGCCCTTTATTCCACCACTTGATTATTGGATTGAAAATGATCTCATTACATCCTAGAACAAAAATTTCTCAACATAAAGGGAAAAAGAGGGAGTATCCAACTCACCATACGCATACTTTTGCCACCGCGCAAGCTCATCCTGAATCGTGAGCGACACGCCCTCCTTAAACCCGCCCTCGGAATACGTCGCCCACCGAAGCGTATACTGCTTCAACAGCAACCTTAGCGCCAGATCGAAATCCTCACTAACATTCGCCTCGCTCCACTGCTTCTTCTTCCCATCAACAGGGTCAACAAAGGCCGCGTCCTGTACCGCGCTCCACCTCAAAAACGCGTTGTGTCCGACGAAAGGAGCGACCTCGCCGTTCGCGCAGCCGAGGGAAATGCACCGATTTATGCGGCGTGTGAAATGCGTGATGCCGTTCTCAAAGTAATGGTGCGCGACTTGCATTACGTCGGATTCGTGCTGGATGATGGCGACGTCTTGGCTCTCGAACATCTCGCGTGCGGCGTCACGAAAACAGTCCTGAAGAGGTTAGGATAGGTCAGTTGGTTGGTTTCAGTTATTGGGAGGCTAGCTACGAGAACGAAGAAAAGGGTACTACATACCTCGGGGACGATGGTGTCGGAGTCAACGATAAGAATAATTTCGCCGATGCGGATGGATTTGCCGTTGGAACACCAAGGTTTGAAGCGGTTACCGGATTCTTCGAAGATTTCTTGCGCGGCCATACGCATGGCCTTGTCTTCGAGGCTGTCATTCTGGTCTTCCTCGACGCCCTCGGCAATCAATCCAGCGAGAAACTTCTCCAGTCTCAATGAAATTGCTATATGAAGAGAAGCATGAGTTCCGGCTCTAACATGATTATATGAGCGGGATGCATACCAAGACCGTAGTTCATGCTATTTAAGAACCGGTATCAGAGGGATTCTCGACATGGGGACCGGCAAAACTCACTTTGAGGCTTTCTTGAACTTTCCAGCGCGCTTGAATCCATCAGGAGCGCTCGAATGTCCAGGGCGAGCGACCCAGCCAATATTATGGTTGGCATAGAACGCAATGCGCTCTTCACGATCCTTCTCACTCATAAGCTGCAGGCCGTCGTCACATATGAAGATGGCGGAAGTCCCGCCCTGACGCGCATACGTCTGCATAGCCTTTTTAATTGAGAAGACAGAGGGAGCTCTGAGTATACATCAATAATCGATTAGAGCGGAACAGAGGAAGAGGAAGGAAAAGACTTGCATGACAAGGTCGAGAGATTCCTTGTACACCGGCATTTGGATCGTGATGTGCGGGAGGTTGTTATCGACTTCTGGGTTGGGTTTTGGCTTGATGGCGGAATAGTACATAGAGTTTTCGTGATACTGCTTGACCGGACCGAGACTGGATATCATGTTAGACCACGTTTTTCATTTTCTTGAACAGTAGGACGGGACGTACATTAGAGACAAATTACCAACAAGCTGGAGGCAGAAGAACTAGACGCGGGTATCAAGAATGAGAACAGCGAAAGAAGAATGGTTCGGACGTACAATGGAGATACAATAGATAACGGGAAGAGTCGCGATCAGTGCAAACCGACGTGGGTCTCCATCCAGTGCCCATTGGTTGAGGAGCACACTTATACCACCTGTCATGAAGTCTACAAGAACGGATAAGGAAGGGGCAAAAATCCAAGTCAAAATAGACGAAACGCACACATCGCTAGTCCAGCACCGCAGCCCGCATAGAACGGGCCAAACAGAATCAACTTCCTCTCCTTCCTCTGCCCGCCCTTCTCCGCATCGTCTGCGTCCGGCTGAGCCTCCCTAGTCTTTGGCTGCAGCCTCCAACTGAACCAAGAGCTTTTCTTTTCTGGTTTGGGTGAAGCCTTCTCCTCTGGCTTGGCCTCAGGCGTTTTTTCGTTGAGCGCAACTTCTGATCTGGCAGAAGGAGTCTCTGCAGCGGTTGAAATGACGATGGACGGAGGAGCGGATTTACGAGCCACGTTGCGAGTACGCCAGATGTGCTTGATGAGCTTCTCGTCAAAGTCTTTGCAGAGCGGAATCATGGATTCAAGAGCATAACTCCATAGGATGAGACAATTCTCATCGCGCTGCACAAATAATCAGAATTCGAAAAAAAGGCAAACATAAAAAAGATAGAAAAACATACGATAAATGCGCCACATTGATCCTTCTCAGCCTGGGGCAGGTACTCGATGCTGTCAAGGATCTGAATTCGGGTCCCCTGGTCAATGTAGATCGAATTCTCTTCGGGTTCACTAAAAGGTAAAATTAGCTCGAAACGTCAGGTGACACTATCAAAACGACGAACACTTTCGCTAAGGCGGCAACTACGGCTGAGGAGCGCAATTTTACAGCGACGACTGGGTTGAGACCGCGTACAGCAGCTTCGAATGGTACAAGAGTCGGGTTCTCGTAGGGGAAAACACGAAAGAAGCCGTCGGCGGCGCGCAGACAGACGCCCGTGGAAACGACGTCCTCGGTAGGCATGAACCAGTTGTTGGCCATCGTGCTTTCGTCTGTGAGATGTGAGATCAGAGGAAAGAAAAGGTGCTGGAGGTTGAAGGACGCACATATCTTGTGTAACCATGCGTCGTAGAGATCATAATCGCTGTTGTGAAGGACGATGGCGGACATCTCGAGGGATAGGGAGATAATTAGAAGAATATGAAACTATGTGGAGCGGCGGGGAAACAGCGCCAGATTAAACCGCAAGTACGGGTAGGGGAGAGAGCCAAGCCGCGGTATATGGCGGTCACCATTGTGTTCTTATAAGTTAACGGCCGTAAGGATGCCAATCTGCCAACACAGGAACCGGACACAAAACCTAAGTTTAGCGGCCGTCGCAATTTGTCACGATGAAGTCACATCAGTGTGACTATTAAATGAAGAGATTCCCAACACGACTTGACAGTATCATTCTCTCAAGCTTATCGGTCTAGTCCAGTTGCGACTGAGCTTGTTGGAAGATGTACCTTGAACTGACATATACCGGTACTTCGCTTCGACAGGATCTCCTGCGAGTACGGGGCCTCTGTGGCCAAGCTTACTAGTGCCGCATGGTTGCTTATAGAAGCCTCCAATTTGACGTACAAATGAACTAGGTTGATGTATTGCCTATGCTCCAAGCTGGCCGGACAAACGGACAACAAGTTTCCCTGACTCCGTCGAGGCCGAGGGGCGGTGATATCCACACGAGGATTTACGGAAAGTGATTGACAGCGTGAATGTTGCTCACAGATCATCTTGCGGCAATCTTTTGCCATGCTGTGCTATTTTTTGAAACACATACATATCACTTGAAAGAATATGCCGTACGAGTAACTCGATTGGTCAAAGCCTCGTTCGCGCGGACGGAAGCCGGTACAAAAGAAGCCTTTAACCGGTTCGTCTGCATTAGTGCCTTACTTGCGCCGCCAGTGCTTTCCCTGTCACCCCTATGACATCCCTTGATTGAACAAAAGATCTTATATAACTGCCATCTCGTCTCTGTGTTGACACTAGTTCCAATTGCTTCAATGCCGACGCCATCTAGCGCCGTCTCATCTCCATCTTCGACTCCCAAGGCCTCTCAACACGACCCCTTCGCCACCCCCACATCCTCCCGCCCCTCCTCGCTCCGTCCACAGACAACCAGTTCCTCAGCATCTGACCATACTAGCTCGAGTTCTTCTGTCCCACGCGCAATCCTCAATCTCCCCACCGCAAATGTATCAGCCAGGTTCTCTGCTGCAGCCACCTCAGGTTACAGCGTCCGTCCCACATCTTCTGCTGCGACGCCATTAAAAAAGCTCCCCCGCATGCGTTCGCACATGTTGCCAGAAGGCCAGGAAGTCCCAAAGCCATGGACAGAAAAACCCTCCTCCCGTCATTCCATTGCGTATTACCTCACGTATTCCATGATTTTCCTTGCCACCGCGGCAGGCGCGGTCCAAACTTATTTCTCGTTCAAGGACGTCCAGCTCGATCACAAGCCTTTGTGCATGGTCCTCGATGAGAATTTTGACAATCCCGATAAGGTGTTCGGTCCGAATGGTACTTTCTTCCGCGAAGTGAATATGAATGGCTTCGGGTACGTACATATCGAATTTCTTTTCTTGAAGAACATAACGAACGTGCATAATAGAACCGGCGAGTTCGAGATGACGACCTCATCAACTAATAATTCTTTTGTCCAAGATGGAATGCTTTACATCGTTCCAACTTTAACATCAGATAACATTGGACCCGGCGCCGTCTTCAACGGGACCATCTACAACATCACAGATTGCACCTTCAACATCACGCAACCAGACAAGGGGTTTATCTGGCGTAACGGGCAGTTTGTCTTTGATACGGATGGCTATACGCGGTCATGCAGCGCGGTATCGAACTCAACCGCCCGAACTGTGATTAACCCCGTACAGAGCGCACGCATTTCCACACGGTTTAGTGCGAGTATACGATATGGCAAAGTTGAGGTTAGGGCGAAGATGCCGAGCGGGTATGTTTATTTTTTACCTGATTCCGAGCTGGTTTTTTGACCTAGTATTCTTCAGTGATTGGGTAAAGTTATTATTTTTCGTAAGTCGATCGAAGACTTATGTTATCATGACTAGATGTGGCCTGCCATATGGATGCTTCCCCGAGACTCAGTCTATGGACCTTGGCCATTGAGCGGTCTGTATTTAGATTTGAATACGTTCACTTCAATTTTCATTTACTCAGTTCCGTTTTTTTATAGGTGAAATAGATATTGTCGAATCCCGTGGGAACGGGATACGTTATACCGCTCGGTGAGCCTTCTTTTTTCCTTTTACGAAAACAATTCAATGATCTTATACTACGACTCCAGCGGCTCAAACTACGTCCAAGGTTCACTCAATTGGGGCCCGGCAGAGGGCCTAGACGGCGTCGACAAGAGTTTTTCCTGGTGGTCCGATAAGCGCAAACCATTCAGCGATGACTTCCATACTTATTCGCTCGAATGGACAGACTCATTCCTGTACGTCACCTTTTTTCTTTGAGACAGCGCTTTACGATCGGCTGACAACCTTGCTATAACCATATATAGACGAATCTCCGTCGACACGCGCCTACACACGTTGCTAGACCTCCGTTTCAACCAGCCCTTCTTTGAGCGTGGTGACTTCCCACAAGTCATTTTCAATGGGTCTTCCCTCGTTGCGTTGCAGAACCCTTGGATCAACGGTACTAATGCAACACCATTCGATCAGGGTGCGTCTATTTCTAAACGGAAACGTGTACATACATAAAAGGCTGGCGTGCTGATGAACTGAAAACCTTAGATTTCTATCTCATCATGAACGTCGCGGTGGGATCGACGAACGGGTGGTTTTCTGAAGGCCAAGGGAAGAAGCCGTGGCTTGACCATGCGCAGAATCCTATGCACGACTTCGCGAAGGCAGAGAGCCAGTGGTACCCCACATGGCCTTCTAATACTTTTGATAGAGGAATGGTAGTGTATGTCTTACTTTCTCATATCTTTTTTCATTCTGGGACTGAACCAAATCAATTCGGATAGGGATTACGTCAGGATGTGGAAACACTGCGATGGAAGTTGAGAGATATCAAATAAATGTATGAAATATTTATCCCGGGTTGATTTGAAACCTTCGTTACTGTTTTGAACACTATCATCATACGTATACTAACCTCATATAGATTTGTTGGACCTGCTGATCTCTGTACTTGTCCCGGTTTGTCACATCTCCATCAAGAATACTCCATGTTCGCCGTACAATTACACTCCACTATCATGGTTGGACTTACATATACATACATCTTCTAATTGTTCAGACAAGTACCATAGCCATCTAGCCACCTTTTTCTTGCTTGCCCTGTGGGGTCGTACATACTTGAACACGTTGAGGTTATCTACATATTATACGACCAACGATGAATTGATATTATGAATATGAAAGTTTTTTTCACAACAGATGAGACCTCGAGGTCCGATCTGGGTCGGGCGCATGTTCGCGTTATTTTCAGGTCTGCATTGGTGATTTGAATTAGTGCAAGGGACATAGCGCCGAACACCTTTCACATCAGTAAGGAATTTGAGAGGAAACGTAAGAAGAGTGATAAATGATGATTTCAAAGGGGAAACTGATTTGCGACTGAGACGAAAATTGAATATTGAAAGGCCGCCGTGACTCAACTAGACCGGTCTGGCAGGTGTCTGACTGATTGATATTTCTATTCAAGGGACATACACCAAGTACCG
The DNA here is from genome assembly GCA_003313675.1 of Termitomyces heimii. Taxonomy (NCBI): domain Eukaryota; kingdom Fungi; phylum Basidiomycota; class Agaricomycetes; order Agaricales; family Lyophyllaceae; genus Termitomyces; species Termitomyces heimii. The sequence goes on along the minus strand of QLON01000179.1, from coordinate 13,354 downwards.
CATACAACTCAAATCAACGGGCACTTTGAGAGAATGGGGAAAAATGAATATTGATCGCGACTCGGTAAGCCCGGATGACATCGATGTCATCTTCCACACAACGAAATGATCGCAGGTCACATAATATACCAAGACTCCCAACGCCTACATAATGTACGTGTTATCTTCGTGGCATTGGGTGTAAGAGGAACGTCCAAGCAAACAAGAGCAAAATACTCACTTAGACTTTTGTGCATGGTGCCTCTCTGGAAAGGGCGAGACCATATTTGTTCATGTTCTCACAGGAGTCGGGCCCGTCGCCAGAAGGATTCTTAGACACCTTTTCGGATACAGTTGGATGATCAAGTGATCGAGAAGGTGTACGAGATCAATGATTATGTGATCTAGGAGAGCCGAGCTCGATCGGCTGCGGAAATGTTAACTCGTCGAAATCCTTCTGGTGTCCCAAGTAAGGATATAGAATCTGCATGCAACAACCAAAACATCTCGCACTGGTACATATAGAAGAGAGTCGGGGTAGTATTTACTTCTACTTCTGTCCTTATCGTTTTCGACCGTTTCGTTCGTCGATCGGTGGATGACATCGTACTAATCAATATCTGTCAATGTATATCAGGTTGCGACTCCCAGTCTTTTGTCAATCAAAGCACGAATTTGCGGGAGGTGGTCCGCAATCTACTTTTTACTTCATCACAGAAGACATACTGCGGATGGAATGAAGCTTTGTCACAAAGCAGGTTTCTTGGTCCCGGCCCGCAAAAGTGCCGCGTTTATCATGAGAATAGAAGCAGGAATTCTTGGAGCCATGATTAATCCAATGTGCTCTTCCAATAATCCCCTCGAACATTGATTTACAGCGCGCTATTGATGTGACCGATCTGCTCAAATAGTATGAGACAACATCAATATTATCGTCGAAGCCGTTTCAATCAATGGTCCAAAAGTTGCGAAATGGCCTGCTGCTCACGGCCCAGGAAGACATCGAAAGCTTGGCATAAGACAATCCTTTGACTAATGATCACACGCCGCTCTTTTCCAACGGGTTGCAATAGTGGTCCAAGGCCATGCTGCTTGATCAACTGCAGGAGAAAGTAGTCTTTTGAGTCGTACACCGTAAGCAAATCGCCTGAGTGGAACGCTATCTGCATTTCAGGGTCTCCTCGAAGCTCGATCTCGAGAAAAGGACGTAAGAGACCGAGGACATCGGCAGCCATAATGATGATGAGGAGTGCTTCATTTCTGGCGAGATTCGAGAATAGGCGAAAGAACTTAAAGTGCGGCGCAGGGTCATATACAAGATCACCTAGGTCCCAGTCACTGTAAAAGAGACTGGATTCTGGTGTCTTCTCTAAACTAGGAATTCAGATGACGTTAAGGAAGTGGCAGAGGCTAGGAAGGCTTCCGACATACAGTACGCGGGCTAAGATTCGGATGATTTCTGAGATAAGTCCAACACTGTGTTCCCGAGTCTGCGTCAGAAGGTGTTCTTGAATTATACTTTGGGCTACGACATCTCCACGCCAAAGGAATAGATACAGTAACTTCAGTGCTTGTATCTTGATTTCTATATCCATGGTTTGAGACCTGTAATTGTATGAATTTCGGATGGAAGTATAACCAGATAACAACCTACGCCGCAAGCTCCACTGAATCTGTGCAAATGTCATGCATTACAGATTCATCGAGGGACCTTGTGAAATCGATCATCATGGCAGATGTTGTACGCAACCGCAAGTAGACGATATTTTGTGAAATACCATGCCAAGAGTTCAAACGTCGAGAAATCCGATCTTGACCCAGGGGTATGGTGAAAGGTAGTTGAGGCCGTGTCGGCCACAACGCCCCCAAAGGGTGTCTCAATATCAAATCTGCACCAGATGTGATATCGCAAAGAGATTCTAGGAGATAGACACACGCAGAGTAAAGAATTGACGTGCGATGAATAACATCACAGTCTGTTTTGGCCAATGAATCATGAAAATTAGTTGCATACAGATGGAGAAGAAAGTCCACTATGACGACATGGAATGACCTTGGACCTTCGCACAAGTCAGAGGCTTTGACCAAGAGACCTATAAATTCGATGAAGGGCACCAGAGAGTGGCTTTCCCAAGGAGGAAGGGCAGTTCGATAAATTCTTACGTTAGGTTCATCCTGCAACCCGGCTAAAGATAGCCTGCTCCAAGATTCTTCAGGGTGAGTCCCAGGTTGCACAACTTTGAGGAAACATGATGTTAGACCGCACCTGATGGGATCAAGGAGCATTGTCAGCTCCGACAGAAATATCTGGACTTCGATGTCTGGCCATTTACGTAAACAATGAACGATGTACCGTGTTTGTCGCTTGCTGATCTGCACTAGAAGAATCTGTAGCGCTCTGTCTCGAATGTGGTTTGAATATAAGTTGGGCCTGGTAGTTACTCATATCTTTTGAAAGATTGGGAAGTTTGATGAACGAACCTAGATAGCTCTAGTAAGTCATCATACATATCTTCAATGCCTTCGATATATACTGTGTCCGCAATTGGAAATCTATTTGCGATTACACGAAGACGCCGTTGAATGTTAATCAACTCTGCACCACGCAGAGTGAGCTTTCCTAACGCAAGAATGGCCTTAGCCGATAGTGATCCGGGACCCAATATTGTGCTCCTTGACGTTGTAGTGTTTGTTACAGATGTAGAAGAACTAAGAGCGGAATTTAAGGAAACTGGATTCCTTGTGGAGGAAGTTGAGATGGAAAGGTAGTCCATAGCTGGGGTATAGTACTTTGTGGTTGTGACTGTCAAGATACTCCTGCTTTGGTCTCATGCTGTCATCTTCAATGGCAATGATCGGCAAACGCCGAAAACCCTTTGCAAGGAATTGATTCTCAATGCAAGGGGGGATCAGGGCGGGTAGGTAGGTTGAAGCCTTGACCGTACCTGACTCTCACGTCATCTCGGCAGGATATATGCCTCCTGAGGCGGGCTAATTAATCCAAATATTCCTGTTAACAAGTATTTTGACTAGTTTGATAGTATGTAATGAATAGACTCACCCTCAGTCACTCACAAATAATGTAGTCGACTGAGGGTGTATCGTTGTTGTAGAGGGATCACGGTGCGCGTGAGTCACGTGGACTGAGCGCCGCAGAGGGGAAAATAGGAGAGAAGAAAAACTATACAGTTCCAAGGTTACGTATCGGAAGCGGAGGCAGTACCACCTCGGTCGTTTAACTACCCGACTGAGGTGTGTACCTGCTCATTTCCGAGACTATACTAATTACTTACCAGATACTTAGTAAACTGTCAAGCAGGTAGATAGATAACAATACAGTCGTTGAACTACCCGACTGAACTGTCAAACAAATGTTTGTGTATCCAAAAAAATTAAAAATCAAAACGGAACAAAGACTGGTAAATACTGATATTTCTGTAGTGGAGATGGAAATGTCTTTTTGCCAATCATATAGCATCGCTGGTTGGACAAAATGATTACCCAACATTCCCGTTGACTTGTTTAACCATCAATGTTCTTGATACCCATGAGGGTGATAAGACAATCATGTGGTGCATGAGACAGTGGCTCGGTACATATGTCAGCGATATTCTGGTAGAAGGTATGTGGACAACTTCGATGTCTCTCCTGGATGCATTCTCAAATGTAGTGATGTCTAATTTCAATATGTTTGGCGTGGGAATGTCATTTTGTTGATTGGGTAAGGGCAACAGATGAATTATTGTTAACTATGAGTATTGCTGGGAGGGGTTGTGTCATGTTAATCTCCAGAAGGAAGTTATGCATCCACAATGCTTGTTGCAACCCATGGGCACCATGTACTGTTATAACAATGATAGCACAAGAGTGCTCTTTTTATTTTTATTCTATTTTTCTTATATTGATATATTTTTTGTGCACATAACATGCATGTAAATATTGTATTATTTGACTGCTTAGCAGTTAGCTAATAAGTCTTGTTTTTGTCTTTTGCTTGTCCATAGAGAATTTAACAATTTGAAGTTATTCTATTTCCAACCTAAGACAGTACAAGTTTGTAATGCTGTTACATTTTTTTCAATAATCTGAACAAGGATTAATTTGCTCTTGTCACCCAGCACTTAGCTCTTGGCTTCTAATCAATTTTCTCAACTTCTCAACTTCTCCACTTCTCAACTTTGCATACAACCACATGCTAATAGACTTTTCACCTAGAGAAGATCTATCAATGCAATGATGTTGGGCAACCTGCTTGATGATCCAAAAGATGCTCTTAGAGTATACCAAGATATTGGGCAACTAGTAGTCACAGCTGTGCTAAAGTATCAGCCTCCACCCAAACAAGGTGACAAAATGGCCAAGTACTCACACTCAGAAGGATTTGGGATGCCTGGAGGACTATCCATTGATGGGGTGATGTGCTGAAATATGTGTGTGTGATGACAACCAGATAAGTATTGATTGGAAAGCAAGCAGGATAGAATTTAGTAAAACTCTTCAATAATTATGCAGTTGCTACAATTTGCTAAGCATAACAAAACTTTAGCAAAGTAAATTAGAGATACTGTAAAAATAAAGTAAAGTAGTTAGGTGCTGATGAGTTTGCTGTTAATACAGGATAGGACAATGGGAGTTTAGCAATTACATCTAATTAAAACATGCTTACTTAACCAGGACTTGTGGGAATCCAAGTGACTAGACTCTAACATTGGTGCAAAAAAGGGAAATTGATGAGTGTTGATTGATGCTGAGCTAATCCAAACATGGAGGACCAAGAAAAGAAAAGTGAGACATTGTAACATGCATGGGACCTTTAGTGCCACTCTTTTGCACCACTCTCTGTGGTGCATGACCTACTAAGAGCAGGCAACTTCTAGCATCATAGAACAGCAACTGGTTTAGGAAAGAAGAACTTTATTCTGTGAACTGAACAGAAAAAAATGAAAATGAATGACAGCAGCAGGTCAGTAATGCATTTCAACATGCACAGCATGACAAAGCAGAATTGATAGATTAGATGGAACAAGATATATGGGTTGAGAGAAGAAGAAAAATGATTAGAAGAGATCAGAGAAGCATGATAAATATATTCTTGGAGGGGGCTAAGAGAGTAATAAGTGGTGCTGTTATTCTTAGAACTTAGTGACCACATTTTAGGAAATGATGGACTAACAATTTAAATGATTGTCAAGTATAGTAATAAAGCACTAGCATATGTCAAATTTTATAGTATAAAAACTAGCATACAAGTAGATAGAAATAATAAGTATCTGCAAGGCAGCAGCAAAAAATGCAGTTCATATACACATACTTTGCTGGTGAGCTCCAACTTTATGAGCTCATTGCACACTCCATTCTATGATGGTCTATGTGACACTTCTTCATTTTGCTTGACTTTTATTCATTGCAGCATCCTCCACTTACAGCTCATTTGTAACAATGATAGCACTGATGTGCTTTATTTTATTTATTATAATTGTTATTTCTTATGTGCATAATATGCATGTAAATAGTTACTATTTGATTACTTAGTAATTAGCTAAGCAGTCTTAATTTTATCTTAAACATATACATAGAGAATCTAGAATTTGAATATATTCTATAATATGTGCTAAGACACATTAAGTTTGTAACTCTGTTACATTTTTTTGAATAATTCAACTAGATTGCTCACTTTTAGCACTTAGCACTTGGCTTCTTTTGCTTTGCAATTAAACTTCTTGAGTTCTAAACTTTGCATACAGCTATACATGATAGAACTTTTGGATTGAGAAGAAGATCTATTTTCAGTAATATCCAACAGTGCATGCATGTCACATATTATATCTGCAGTAGTAAGAGGTCAGTTATCTAATGCTGCTCAAGTAAGTTGCTGTGCTAAATTGTAGTGCTGCTTGGGTAAGTTGCTAGGTTAACAGTGATTCTAATGGCTTGTTGGCAAAATTAATAAATATAAGATGCAAGATAGTAAGACCTATAATTGGTCCTTATAAGTATAATTAAGAATTAAAGCATAAAAAGATAATGTCAGCTATAACTACAAGCTGTGGATAGAGGGTGTAGTGAAGAATAAAAGTCAAGCAAAATGAAAAAGCATTAAGTAAATTGTTATGGAGCAAAGTATGCAAAGAATTTAAATTGCCTTAGTGCTAACATTGAGCTTTATAATTCCATAAATAACTTCTTTGTTGTTTTTCTATCTTATCATTATCTACTTATATCCTATGTTGTTATATTACAAATTTACTTGCAATCACTATTATATATTAATGCTCCACTACTATACTTGACAACTATTCAAATTGATAATCCATTATTTCCAAAATTTATAGTTGCTAAGTTCCAAGACCAATGGCACCACTTATTGCCTATTTAGTGCTCTTCCAAGAATATAGTTTCATGTCTTTTTAACTCATCCTGATCATTTTTCTTCTTTCTTCAGCCTGTATATTCCTTACTCTCCCATTAATTGCTTCTATTTTGAGCTGCTTGCACATGGCAAAGTGTATTACTAACTTGCTAATATCACTTTTCATCTTTTCCAGTTTAATTTATAGAAATAAGATTCTTCTTTCTCAAGTCAACTATTATTTCATGGCATTAGAAATTGCCTGTCTTTGGTAGATTACACATTATAGAGAGGATTTAAAAAAGTGGTGCTAAAGGCTCCATGCTTGTCACAATGTTCTGCTTCTTATTTCTATGTCCTCTATATTTAGATTAGCTCAGCACCAATCATTACTCTTTAGTTTTCTTTCTATGTGCTAGCTTTAAACTTATAAAGACTTCTAATTACTTGATTTTCTGCAATCTCTGGTTGACTAAGCATATTAAAATTAGATGTGATTGCTTCCTTTTCATTATTCTATTCTATATTAATGGCAAACTCATTAGCAGAGCCTTTAGTGCCAATTTTTTGAACCAACTTATATAGTGCATGACCTACCAAAAATAAGCAATTCCTAGCACTATAAAACAACAACTTATTTAGGAAGAAAGAACAATGTTCCTGCAAACTGAACCAGAAAAGATGAGAAGTAATACTGGCAAGTTAGTAATGCACTTTGCCACATGTAGCAGCTCAAAGCAGAAGCAATTAGTAAACTTTCTCTGTGCTAGCTTCAAGCTCATAGAAGCTTCTAGTTGCTTAAGTTTCTGCAATTCCTGATTGACTAAGTGCATCAAGATTAGATGTAATTGCTTAATTCCCATTGTTCTATTCTGTATCAATAATAAACTCATCAGCATTACTCTATAAACAATATAAGATGCCAATATGCATTCTAAAGTAAAGTATAATAGCAGTAATCATGAAAAAACAGCTTAATACAAGAATCAGGATTGTAGGCCTTGAAAAGAAAAGGGGATCAAGTGCACAAACAACATTTAAGCAGTTACTATGAAAGACATGATATAACTGGCTCACTAACTAGCAAGAATATGATAAAAATGCATGCAGAATGCAGTCAACTAGTAGTAATAAATATTTAAGAGAAGATGCTAAAAATAAATGAGGTGGCCAAAGACCACTGATTTAATATGTATAACTATCCCAACTGATTGGTTAACAATGCACTGAGTATGAGATTTAAATTCCCAGAAGGAATAAAAGCTTGTAAAAGCAATTAAAAACATATTTAAGCCTACACTGGTGAATATCAGTTTTTTCAATTAGAAGACTGAGTGATAAATGTGTGCTATCATTTGGCAGCATGTTATTACAGAGATTCAGAGATAGACTATAAATGAGCCTTTATACTCATAGAGTTCTTTAAAGGGGAGGGGCAAAGGTGTGATATCATTACTATATATTATATATCAATTATATAATTAAACATTGAATATTTAAAGACATTCTAAAAGGGCTATTTAATCAATTTATCAGTCTATCCACTATGCAAGATGCTAAAGAGGCATTTAAAAATGCTGTATACAAAGACAGCACTGGAGTATAAGCATTTTATAATACTATATTGAAGCATATGCAGAATATAGCAATATATCCCAATCTATATATAATTTGCAAAGCATTTGTGAATATGAGACCAAGGCTAAAGTAACTACCTTAGAGTTGAATATAGTCAAGTATGGTCAATGTAGCAAACTTCAATTGCTAGAATATAATTATTGGGACTTCATTTATATAGAGAAATAAGGTAGTACTTAACTTTGTGAAAGATAAAGTTATTATTAATAGCATAGTCATGGATGTTAAGAAAGTAGCATTGAAGAATGTCAATGGATGCCTATATTGCCAACATGCTATTAAGCATCATTATAATCTGGTATAACTAGAAGACTGAGAGAGAGTAATCATGAAGGATAAGTTCAAAGAAGCTCAATAATAAGCAATACTACTAGCAAATATACTAGAAATACTTATAATAGAAGGTGAGTTTAAGCAGATTTGTAGGCAGAAAAACCAGTCTAATTAGACTGAGCAAGAGAAAAGTAATAATCTAGAGAGAGTTGAAGACTCAGCAGTAACTAAAAATGAAAGTAGTCAGCAATTGCAAGATTGTTGCAGACTTTCAGTGGGTCTTTAACTCTTGTATTCTAAGAATATAAAATGAAGTAATTATGTTTATATGATAGTATGAGTAATTAAGGCAGAAAAAGCCTGAAATAATGTTTCACTTAACCATTAATAATAAGATTTTCCTGCTGCAGGAGATAGTTTTTAATAAAAAGACACTGTTATTGTGACAGAGCTTGTATACTGCTAGAAGTCTGAGATGAGTTGAAGAAGTAAATAGCTGTGCTGAAAGTGCAATATAAGGTGGCTGCATAATTACAAACTTAGAAAATAAAAGCACCTTAAGCAAGTAACAATAGGCAAGTAGGCCTAATAAGAGAGAATATTCTGCAATTATAAGACCAGTAGAAGGAAGACTTTGCTAATATTGTAAATAAAACAAAGGAGGAACTACCTCTATATATAGAGAGAGGTAAATTATGAAATAAATCTTATAGATGATGGAAAAGTATATAAAACTATTTTCAACAATATCTGTAAGCATTTCAAGAGCAATTGCATGAAAAAATCAATTAGTACATCAATGTATATTAGTGAGAATTAAGATTAATAGCACAAGTGGTGCCTCTGTTGTGCATCCCAAAGAAGGATAGTATATTGCAAACAGCACTAGATGCAAGACAGCACAATAATAATACCATTAAGAATGTCACTTTTTTACTAAACCAAGAAATTATTTATAAGAATATCATAAAAGTGAAATACAGGTCAAAAATAAACCTTATGAATGCATATAAGCAAGTCTGTATACAAATTATGAATATTTTAAAAATGTTGTCCTCATCTCTAATGAAGATATTTGTAAGCAATATTATGCAAATTGAAGATTGTAATGTTCTGACCACCTTTTAGAAGTTTTTAACTTCTATATTCTAAGATATTATTAGAAAGTTCATATGCATTTACTTAAACAACATCTTTATATTCTCAGATTTCATAACAGAGTATAAGACTCATTTGAGAGTTGTTTTTAAATAACTAAGGAAGCAGTAGCTCTATTTCAAGTAAAAGAAATGAAAACTATATATAGACAAAATAGACTGCCTTGAACATATTATTAATAACAAGGGTATTTACTCAGAAATGAAAAAGACTGACAGAATCTGAGAGTGGCAAGTACTATAAAATTATAATAATATCTAGCAATTTGTAGGGCTGGTTAACTATATTAGTAATTTCTTGCTAGATATATTAGCTTATACTAAGCCATTGATGGCTATAACCCAAAATGAGGCACCATTCCATTAAAGACTGCTATACCAGTGGTGCTTCAAGATGATTAAGCAGATCTGTGCAAAGACATCAGTAATTCAACTTATAAACCTCTTTACTAAAGAGCCAACATAGTTAGTATATAATGCCTCAAAAATAGGCATAAGTGCAATATTTGGTTAAGGAATAATATGGCAGACCTTCTGGCTAGTGATATAGAATTAGATTATTTGGATTAGTTTGAATAGAGGCAATCACAAATAAACTAGCTTTCATTAAGTTCTGGGGCTAAATTATACTTTACAAAGTACTTTTATAAAATATATAGGTAAGTAATAGAATTTATTGAGTTTTTAGTCAATGCAACCTTAATCACACCAAAAAAAGGTCTAAAAAGCATATCAAACTATTAATCTAAAGTATACTATTGCCTTGGGCCTAAGATATCTACTTTTTGGAGATTCTAAGTATAGGCAATCAGCAACTTGCTGAATATTATAAAATCCCCCTCTATTTATGTTATTTCCTCTTCCTGTAATATGTGACATTTTCTAGCTATTCTAAGTCATTTTATAGCTATTGGGCCTCCATTTTTTAGTCTCAAGAGACTTGGTATAAATTTTTCTGGCTAAGAGAGAGTCCTCTAATGTTTTTGATGCTCCCATTTCATAAATTATTAATATCTTCCTCAATTCTTCTCCAAATGCCTTCAAATCTTTTTCATCAGATGCAAATTAATCAGACCCTTCTGGTGATACTAAACACAATAGGGTTAGGTGGCCTTCTCATTGAGATATAAGCATTTTACCAATGCCTGCTTAATTTTTCTCAATAACTAAATTTGGCTTTTCTCATCAAATCACTAATTTCTCTATTAGTTTGCCATGGAATGCCTTTGAACAACTTCCATTGTGTGTGGACTGATCAGGCAATCAAAACAATACCCAATATGTAGGAGTTCACATGTAGTTCTACTAAGATATGCCTATTTTATTATCAAGATATAATGCTTTCCTTCAGATAAGTTGCCTGATTTCTGGAAACCTGAGCATAGTCACATGATCATAACCACATGATTGATTTGGGTGCACATGTCACATGATTATAGTCACATGATTGATTTGAGTGTGCATTAGATCAAAATATTAATAAATTGATTTTTCAACACTTAGGCCACTAATAAGGCTGATTTAACATAATATGGAGAGGGCTTTTTAAAGTGGTTTTAGCTATGTCATTTGCCTACAGCTTTTAGCAGAAGTCTGTTTTATTCAGACTTTTTGATGATTAATAGCTTTATTTTATCTCATTGTTAAGACAGACATATTACTAGTAGGGTTTGTATCAAGAAAGTTCATTGTAGCTCAGCAGAAATATACAGTGCATGAGTTAGAAACTCTGACTATACTAGAAGCTCTTCTAAAATAAGAGGATAAGTTAATGGAATACAAGATTCAGGCACATTTAATATTATGGCAGCAGCAATGGATAGACTACTTATTATGCTATTAGTTCAATATCACTTATGTGAAGGATGAATTAAACAAAATAGCAGACTGTCTATTTCAGTATTTTAAAAGTAACAAGCATGGAGAGAGTTACTAGCCTGAGAGTACAACAAAGCTATGAGATTTCATAGATATGGACTTTATTGGTTTATTCTCAGAATCTCAGAGCTGTAACTACTTATAGGCAGTGATCTGTAAAATAATCAATATAGTTCATTCAATTTCCATTATAACTATAGCAACAGCAAAGGAGCTGTTATAGCTGTATTTGCAGAATGTTATGAGACTTTATAGCTTTTTGAGCTTTATAATGAGCAATAAGAAAGCAAAGTTTGCTTTTAAATGGTGGAAGAAGCTTTATGAGTTGTTAGGAGTTAAATTGCTCATATTGACATTGTTCCACTCACAGATGGATGAGTAGATAAAAAAAGTGAATTATAGCATTGCACAGATATTGAGGGCAGTGATATGTTCTAATTAAAGACATTGGGTAGATAAGTTACCTTTAACTGAATTTGCAATAAATATAAGTGTTTTGGAAATAAATAATAGAATATGCCCTATTTAAATTCAATAGCAAGTGTATGCCATTAATGATGTATAAGTTATGCAACAATGAGATGGTATATAAAAATGTGCAAGAGTTTGTGCAAAAAGTGCTGAAGCATTTAGCAGATGCTTATAATGCTATAATTACTAGTTGAGTCTTTCAGACTAAGCTTAAATATAAGCCATTTAAGCTTTTCTCACTTTCCACACCACTAAATTTGCTGGATTACATCAAACAATCAAACAATCAACATTATCTCCCACTCCTCACAATTGCTTTTAAAATGCCTTCCTTCAGCTTTATCTACTTTTCCCATGCTATTCATGCTATTAGAATCCATGGCAGCTACTTATTCCACCATTGCTGCACCTAATAGAATTTTATGCTTAGCACTTTCTGATATTTATAATAGTGATTGTACTACTGGAGAATACTTTTTTCAGTTCTGCATTACTTATATTCAGCTTAATAATGTATTTAACTTAGATGCACTAAAGATAGCATGAATTTTCTCCTATATAAAAATAGGCTATGCTTCAATCTATGCCCTATAAGTATTTTAATATCATGAAGAAGTAAATAGCTTTGCTAGTTGGAAAAACTTTGAGAAGAAATTCCAAGCTGAGTTTTTTCCATTAAATCCAGTAAAAATTATTACTCTTTCTTTTTGTAATTATAATCAGTATAGCTAGGAAAGGCAAACTTTGAATAACTACATTAATTTCTTTTATACTTGAGTAGAGCAGGCAGAGTACCCTAATAATCTTCAACTCTGCCTTACTTTTTACAATGGACTTCACTCTACTCTTATGGAGTATATTAACAATTTATCTAAGAGATGCTTAGATGATAAGTGAATTGAGATATAGTACAAAGTGGCCTAAAATCAGTAGCAGCTCATAGAGCTAAAGCAAGAGTTATAACACCTTCACATCTCTTCACCAACTCTCTATTCTGCTTTGACACTAGCTACATGCTCCATTCTTTTGGCCTCTCTTCTTTCATATGCATTTATAGTAAAAGCTCCTTCCATCTTTTAGTCACAACCACTTTCTCCAAGAGTTTTTATAGAGGTTTATGCCTCTTGTCAATGCTCTGCTACACCTCTACTTTGCTGCCAATGTGGAAAACCAGGCTATTTTGCATATTACTGCCTACAGAGATTAAAAGTTTGCTATCTTTTTACTTTTAAATAAAAACAGCTTTTTTTACAACTTTTTGCTGCAAAAAATGCTTTTAGTAACTCCTCTCTAGATGCACTAGCAGTAAAGATCTCATCTGTAGAGCTGTTGGATACTTCAGCTCCTATTTTCAGACTTTGAGGAGAATTTTTAGTCAAGCAATAAATGAACTATATGCCTCTGCCATTTAGTGCTAACTAGTTTGCTTATTTGTCTATAAAATCTGCCAATACAACTTTTAATAATAATGATTTCCTGGCTAAAACTGTAAGCACATCCTTTGACATACAAAACACCTTCTCAGTTATAGGTCCAAATGGAACTTTTCTTTTTCCTTCTTTTTTACATCTGCATCTTCTAGCATGAGAATAATACCTTTCTTATTAAT
>QLON01000175.1:2048-28223 GCA_003313675.1 Termitomyces heimii | reverse complement strand
GTTGATAATACTTTCCCAGCGCCCGCAGTTTGCGGAGAAAGGGGATGATGCTCTCTGGGATCCTTCAATGAATCGATCAAAAGCCTTTGATCGAGGTCTATGTAAGCGACACGACCCTCGATCAACATTCAATATTTAACCCTGTACGCGTCGCGTCCACTGGCCATATCACATCGCTTTGTCGCATCGGCGATAATGGCCTCATTGTTCCTCTTTTCTCTTTCTCTCCGATATGATATATATTGCTCAGTCTCGCTTTAATCCACCTTGTCCTGCTTCCTTTCCCTACTCACACAGAGCTCGTCAGGTTCGCTTGCCTACGTCCTGCTTCCTTTCCCTACTCACACAGAGCTCGTCAGTCCACATTGGACTTGGCTTTTTGTTTTTCGCAGGACACATTCATTCTCTTTTGGCTACCACGCCCACATTGAGTCGTCTTCGCCTCCCAAACGGTCGGTTCGCCCCCAAAGACTACCGCCCTTCTACCCCATCCCCTCACTCGTTGCCATCGTCAGGCTTCCCATCGCTAACTCCATCCCCAACTCTGCCACTCTTTATGCCCTCAACCAAGCTACCTTTCTCTGGCACGGATGGCATCGAGCCACAGCCACAAGATTCATCACCGCAGAACAATGATGCTGTGCTGACAGGCATGATGACTATGTTACGCGCTTTTGCTGCATTGGCAGGCCAATCGCCAGGCCTTGCGTCCTCCCTCGCAGCAGGCATGCAAGGAGCCCAAACCAACCCGCCACTCTCTTTCCCAGCCTTTGTGTCTATGGATCAAAGCCCTGCTGGTAAGTCACTACCTGCACTCTTTCCTGCCATTGAGACAAGCCTGCTCTTGGATATTGCTTGGCATGAGTTTTGCCCCATGGACCTCTGCAAACTCGATCCAGCTTTGAAATTCAGGCGTGCTGATTTAGAACGTATGGACTCCAATAGCTCATGCATTACTGGCACCAAGGACTATCCAGCTCTCCACACCCTCCTTATACCCCTCTCCACCTACTTCTCTGTCTTACAGGCTTTTGCAGCTTCTTCTGGTGATGCATACATGACATTTTTGATTGGGCATGGCATGGCAAGGTATCTTGCCCATCTCATGACTCTTAATCAAAAATATGAATGGTCTGCCGTACTCCAATACCACATTCACTTCCATCTCAATCGACGTCAGGAGATGCTTGCTGGGTCCTATACTGGCTGGGCTAGGCCGGATGAGATGCTTCTGGCTGAATTTTGCTTGGGTAATATAAGGGTGCAGGGTGCTCCACACAAAACATCAGGCAGGCGCGAACAAGACGTAAGCATGGAAACATGCTTCTCATTCAACAAAGGTACCTGCTCTGTGACTCCATGCCCTGATGGCCGCATCCACAAATGTTGCAAATGTGGCAGCAAGGATCACATGGAGAAGGATTGCAAGAAAACCTGAAAACGAGCTTTGGTGGGCTTGGAGCCCACCAAACAGGTTTCTTCTTCGGCATTGGCTTCCTCATGTTCCTGTCTCACAGAATTCACACCCAACCTGCCCCATTTGCACATTTTCCCCCCTGGTCCACCGCCACCACCACGACCCAACTCAGACCCTCGCTGCAACTCTCCTCACTCCTCTCCATCCCTATCCCCAGTTCAGTCACCTCTTGTTGTCAATGCCTGGCGTTACTACCTACATGACTATCCTGACCCTAGATTTGTATCCACTATCCTCAATATAATTGAATTTGGTGCTAATATTGGATTCATTGCTGAAGATCAGCACCAGTCATGCAAGAACCTTAAATCCGCTCTTGACAATAAAATCTTTATCAAGGCCTCCATTCAATCTCTCATAGGGCAATCTCATGCCATAGGCCCCTTTGACTCACCACCGCTCCCAGATTTTTACTGCTCACCATTGGGTGCAGTAAGCTGCAGGAGAAAGCCAGGAAAGCTCCGCCTGATTAACCACCTGTCATGGCCAGAAGAATCTTTGGTCAACAATGGCATTCCTGACAGCAAAGGCCATATTTCCTACGACATGTTTTCCCGAGCACTTGAGGACCTTCGGCATCTGGGGCATGGTGCATTGATGACCAAGCTCAATCTTAAAGATGCTTTTCGTCATATCCCTGTATGGCCAGAAGACTGGCACCTTCTCGGCTTTCAATGGGGCTCAAAGTTTTATTACCTCATAGTGCTAGCATTTGGCCTTAAATCTGCGCCATATATATTTAACCTCTTTGCCGAGGCTCTTTATTGGATCATCCAGCGTCACATACTGGCAGCACTTCGCCACTATCTACATGATTTCCTGCTCCTATTCTCTCCTCTTACGCTTCCCTCAACCTCAAACGCTGCTGTCGAGTGGGTTTCGAGTCTTGGAAGGGAGCTGGGGCTATCCTTCCAGGATTCCAAGACAATTTGGCCGACTACAGAGCTTGAGTTCCTTGGTCTTGAGATTGACTCAGTTGCTATGGAAGCTCGTCTTCCCCAGGACAAACTTGTCTTCCTGGTGGAATTGCTAGACACATGGGCATCAAAATGCACATATTCCCTCCTTGAACTACAGGAGCTCACAGGCTTCCTACAGTTCACTTCCCAAGTTATACCCCACTCTCGGACATTTCTCCGCCGCCTGTTTGATTTCGCTAGCTTGTTCAAGTCTCCGCTTGCTGTATGTCATGTTCCCAGATCCGCAGCATCTGACATCCATTGGTGGCAGACTTTTAGTGCACGGTGGAATGGCATTATGCTCATATCTCCATCACAACTCTCTATCTCTGTTCACACTGATGCTAGTGGTCACAAGGGCTTAGGAGGAGTTATCTCCGACCAATGGTTCTCAGCTCGTGTTCCTTGTCATTTCCGCAGCCGTGACATCCAGTTCAAGGAGATTTACGCGATTTTCCATGCGATCCTATGCTGGGGAGATACGTGGGGCAGGCATCACATCAATTTTTTCTGCGACAACTCTGCTGTCGTGGCCTGGCTAAACTCAGGGATGGCAAACTCAATCCACAGCATGCAGGTCTTAAGGACCATTACTATGCTAGCAGCTTGTCTTGAATTTTCCTTCTCTTTGGTTTGGATTCCTACTGAAGAGAACACACTTGCTAATGCTGCTTCATGTTTTCAGTACAGCAAACTATTCGAGCTCGCACCACACCTCCCTCGCAAACCCTCATCACAGAAATCCCACCTCATTGGTATGAAGCGCATGCTAACTTCTCACCTCAAGCGGCCTTCTACCTGTGGCATGGACTGGCTGCAAGCACTCAAAAGACATACTCCACTGGCCAGAAATCCTTCATTGATTTCTGCCGTCTCAATCCCAGTGTGCTCAATGAACCAGGCCATTACCTCCCTGCTACAGAACAGGCCATCGTCGAGTGGGTCTGCTCTTTTGGGGGTCATGCACTACAGCCCAAGACTATCAAAGGGTATCTTGCCGCTGTCCGTTCCCTTCATGTCGACGAAGGACTCCCCTTTAGTGCATGCAAATCTGAGACAGTCCGCAGGGTTATCCAGGGCATCAAGTATTATCACGGAGAGCGTGAACGTGATTCCAAGCAGCCAATTACCCTTGATATCCTCCAGAAACTTGCATCAGTTGCCGGTGACATCTCGAAGCCTTTGAAAGCCTCCTTTGATGCAGCATGCAAGGCTGCCTGGGCTGGATTCCTCTGCTGCGGAGAATTCACGCTTGGGCGGGGTGAGAAATTTAGCCCCATGTCCCATCTCACACGGGGATGTGTCACATTCCTTCCCTCCTTTGAATCGCCTTCACATGTGAGGATCGACCTTCCCGCTTCTAAAACAGACCCCTTTCACAAGGGTACTTCAATTCTGCTTGCTAAGGCACCTACCGGCTCCTCTACCTGTCCCGTATCCGCTCTCCACAACATGTTCATAATCGACCCAAAACCTCATGACTCTCCCCTCTTTGCAAATCCTGACGGCTCTCCCCTCACACGTGAAATCTTCATCTCAACGCTCAAGCACCGCCTCATTAGATGCAATCTTGACCCATCAGGGTTTGCAGGTCACAGCTTCCATCGCGGCGCAGCCACGGCCGCTGCTGCAGTGGGATATGCTGACCACAAAATACAGCTCCTTGGTTGTTGGCGTAGTGATGCCTACAAGCTTTACATCAATGTGCCTCGTGAACGCATTCTAAGTCTCTCTGCACGTCTTCACTTGGCCGCTTCTCACACAATCAATTTCGAGCCTCCGTCTCTTCTCTTCGCTCCTTTCATGGCTTGAGTGCAGTTTTCCCTCTTGGGATCCGTGCGAGAGAGCAAAGGCGACCAAATAAATTCTATTTGCCCACAAACACATGAAGTACATTGAACACCTCAAACCAAAAGAACTCCGAGTCCACCATTTGTCCCCTCACTTATTATACGTCCTCATTCGTGAGCCAGCATAGATGAATCGATCAAAAGCCTTTGATCAAGGTCTATGTAAGTGACACAACCCTCGATCAACATTCAATATTTAACCCTGTATGCATCACGTCCACTGGCCATATCACATTGCTTTGTTGCATCGGCGATAATGGCCTCATTGTTCCTCTTTTCTCTTTCTCTCCGATATGATATATATTGCTCAGTCTCGCTTTAATCCACCTTGTCCTGCTTCCTTTCCCTACTCACACAGAGCTCGTCAGGTTTGCTTTTGCCTATGTCCTGCTTCCTTTCCCTACTTACACAGAGCTCGTCAGTCCACATTGGACTCGGCTTTTTGTTTTTTCCCACCCTTCATATCCACGTACCCCTCTATTTATTCTACCTTGTCTATCTTTGCTGCATAGCACTTGTCTCGTAGAAATACTTCGCCCGTGCTGGCTTGAGTGCGGTTTTCCCTCTCGGGATCCATGCAAGAGAGCAAAGGCGACCAAATAAACTCTATTTGCCCGCAAACACACGAAGTACATTGAACACCTCAAACCAAAAGAACTCCGAGTCCACCATTTGTCCCCTCACTTATCATATGTCCTCATTCGTGAGCCAGCATAGAAAAGGCAACTCCGGCTTATGTAAGCAGCCTGGAAGCAGTGCTGGAGGGTCCACACTTGTCTGGATGATAGCTAAAGAATATGAGAGAAGATAGAAGAAGTAAGAAATGAATGAAAAGAGAGTGAAGGGATAAGAAGTGAAAGAAGAAGGAAAGGAAGGAAATGAGGAGTCCCCTGACACAAGGCGGCAAAGGCTATCCAGGAGCTGTCAACCTGGAAAGTGAGTGGCTTCACCTGAAATGTATTAAGGCATTGGGTGAGGAATATATGCCATTTTTGGGGGTCCCAGCCTGTGAATGCATTGGACTTTTGAATGTCCAGATGCTCTTTGTGAGCAAGGGCATCACAAACACTGTCAGGTCCAATGCCATTGTAAGGAGGGGGGCCGGCATTGGAATAGTAGTAATAGTAGTTACCCCCTCCTCATTGTGGAGGGAAGGCACTGAGAGCGGGACCCCACCTGCTTGGAGGGCCTCCTCTGGATGGCTCACCTGGGGATCTATGCCTAGGAGGTTTGTTGCCCCAAGGGGGTTTATTCTGACTGGGGGGAGGCCTGGGTCTCAATGCAGGTGGCAGTGGAGGTGGTTGGTGGGTGTTTGGTGGTGTTGGGTTGGTTTGAGGAGGGCTGGGTGCTGGGTCGGGTGCTGGGTCATGTGGAGGATGTTTAGCCTGGGAGAGTCGTGCTTGCATCAGAAGTTGTGGGGGGTTCTGTAGGTTGAAGTGAGGGGTGGGTTGTGGCAGAAGCTGGATTCTGGAGGAGCTGGGGCAGACATGGAGGGCTGTGCTGGGACAGTTGCAGGTGCGGGCCTGGGGGGTTCTTTATTGTTGCCATGCATGGGCTTGTCAATGTAGCACAGCATGTTGTCCATGCTAGTGGTGTTTACCTGGGGTCTGCTGGGGCTCGCCGGGGGTGGGGGCCGGGTATTGTCCATTTGTAGAAGTGGTTCCAGGAGTCTCTGGGGCTGTCCCCAGGTCTTAAAAGTACTAAGGATAGAGTTAGCCCTATGGTGAGTTGACAAACCTACCATGTGGGCAGCAAGCTGATCAAATAGTCCTCCCGCAGGGTTGAGGGACTGCAGTATAGCTGAGGCATTTTGTCATTCTTCCCATTGTTGTTGCCCCAGAGTGGAGACCATGGGGGCTGCCAGAGCAGATTCCAGGGGTTCCCATCAGATGTGAATTGAGTGACCCAGATCTGCAGAGTTGTTGAGGGATCAGGGAGAGGGAGACATGTGGACTTTGTTGAGCAGTTGATGCAATTCTTCATGGAGGATTGTATTGCATCTATATATTACTATAATCTGCTCCGGGAGTTTTCCTTATATGAGGCGATCTCCAAATTTGACCAAGCAATGGGCCCATTCCTCTGGAGTGCCTATAAAGTTGTCATGTCCAAAATCTGTGAGTAGCACCCTTGCCCACCTTGCAAAGTTCTCTGGCAAGATCCTAAGTGAGCATAGTACTTCGTCCCATTGCCATTTGTACTCATTGAGGCATCATCATCCTATGGATGAGGGAGGAGTCCTAGCAGGTAGGGCAGCAGTCAGGTAGTGTCGAGGGGGGTAGTTATAGTTGGGAGGTCTCCAGGGTTGGGGGGTGGGGCACTGGTAGCTATAATAGAGGGTGGGTGCAAAGGGGCCCTTGCTGGGAGGTACCAGGCAAGGTCCGCTGTGAACTGGTGGAGTCTCTGGCAGGCCCCTGGGGAAGCTCCAGTATGAGGGAACCTTTACAGGTTGTGCCATGGCTAGGTTGGGCAGGGGGGCCTGGCTGACTGAGGGCCCCAAATTGTAGAGGGATGGGTCAGGGGCCCAGTGGTGATGGAGATATTGTGGTTCATACAAGAGGGGTGGAACAGCAGGGCAGGGGATCTGTGTGGAGTAATAATCCAGGACTGGACACCTGTAAGAGTTGGTCTGGTAGCCCATGGGGTAGTAGGTGTAAATATACATAACCATTAAGAATAGTGTAAGGAGAGAGTCTTGATATTATGTCAAGTTCTACTGAGTTGGGGGCTTTTTGGGAAAGTAATGCCCTTACAAGGTGGACTTGATTTACGGATACTCAGGTGTCTGAAGCTCCAGGACTAAGGCTCCAAGGTTTAGGACATAGACAGGGGGGGGGGTGGTCCTGGGGGAACAGATTTGATCCAGAGCTTTAGGTGTTTTGTAGAGGCTGGAAGTTGGTGGAGGTCGAGTTGGAACTGGAAGTTCTAAGACAAGACCCAGTTAACAAATTATGAGTTGCAAAGTGTATACCAAACTTAGAGCATGCAATTATTTAGGCATGCCAGTCAAGTGTGCCAGTCAGCATGTACTAGTCAAACAAAAGGGCATGCAACAGTTCAAGTAATATCAAGACTAGCGAGTACAACAGGGAACTATGCTATAAGTACTATGAGGTCAGGTCTCGGGATTCCAGAGGGTCTGGGATGGGTTCCAGGAGATATTGAGTAGTGGGCCAGGACTGTATACTTGGATCACATGTGTGGGGCATGTGATCAATTGGCATGGAGGGAGTCATAATGCATGATGGCCGAGAGCAGGCCACATGATCTGATCATTGCTGGCAGTTGATCCTAGGGTCCATAATGCAAGGTTCCTGGGGGTTGATTGATGTTGGTTGTGATATGTGTGATGGTGGCATCAGTAGTTGTGGGGAATGGGGTGCATTGCGGGGTTGATGAAGGAGGGTCCCAGGTGGAGTTCCAGGGCTGTCCCGGGGGACTCCAGAGGGGGTCATGATAGGCAGGGGGTCTGCATGGAGTAATGATCTGGGACCGGATGCCTGTAAGGGTTGGTTTAGTAGTCCATGGGGTAGTACGTGTAACTATACATAGCCATCAAGAACAGTGTAAGGAGGGAGTCTTGATATTATGTCAGGTTCCACTGAGTCAGGGGCTTTCTAGGAAAGCAATGCCCTTACAAGGCAGACTTAAAATATGGATACCCCAGTGTCTGGAGCTCTGGGGCTAAGGCTCTGGAGTTCAAGATGTAGATAGGGGGGGTGGTTCTGGGGGAATAAACTTGATCTGGGGCTTTGGGTGTTTTGTAGAGGCTAGAAGTTGGTGTGGGTTCAGTTGGAACTGGAGGTTTTAAGACAAGACCCAGTTAGCAAATTATGAGTTGCAAAGTGCATACCAAACTTAAAGCATGCAATTATTCTGGCATGCCAGTCAAAGCATGCTAGTCAGTGCATATCAGTCAAGCAAAAAGGCATGCAACAATTCAGGTAATATCAAGACTAACAAATACAATGGTGAACTATGCTATAAGTACTACAGGGTTGAATCTTGGAGTTCCGGAGTGTCTGGGATGGTTTCTGGGAGGCATTGAGTAGTGGGCCAGGACTGTATACTTGGATCGCACATGTGGGGCACGCAATCAATTGGCATGGAGGGAGTTGTAATGCATAATGGCCAAGAGCAGGCTGTGCAATCTGATCATTGCCAGCAGTCAATCCTGGAGTTCATGATGCAGGGTTCCTGGGGGGGTTGGCTGATGTCAGTTATGAGGCATGTGATGGTGGCATTGGCAGTTGTGGGGGTGGGGTGTGTTGTGGGGTTGATGAAAGAAAGTCCTGGGTGGGGTTCCGGGGCTGTCCCAGGGGACTCCGGAGGGGGGTTGTGATACACCCCACATGCGCAATCCAAGTATATAGTTTCTGCCCACTACTCAATGCCTCCTGAACCCATCTCAGACACCCCAGAACCCCAAGACCCAGCCCTGTAGTACTTATAGCATACTTCTCTGTTGTATTTGCTAGTCTTAATATTAACTTGAATTGTTGCATGCCCTCTTGCTTGACTGGTATACACTAGCTAGCATGCTTTGACTGACATGCCTGAATAATTGTGTGCTCTAAGTTTGGTATACACCTCATAACTTATAATTTATTAATCTGGTCTTGTCTTAGAACTCTTGGTTCCAACTTGACTCACCCCCAACCCTCAGCCTCCAAAATGCATGAAGCCCCAGGTCAAGTTCCATTTCCTGGGACCACCTCTTGTCCACATCTTGAGCCCTGGAGTCCTAGCCCCAGAGCTCCAGATACCCAAGTATCTGTAGATCAAGTCTGCCTTGTAAAGGCACTGCTTTCCCAGAAAGCCCTGAACTCAGTGAAATCTGACACTCCTTAGACTTGTTCTCTTTAGATCTCCTTCTGCCAGGTTAGCACTTATTATTTGTATCTATATTACCTTTATTAATACAACTTTGAATCTCCCTCTGCCAACTGTGTGACTGAGCCACAGCCTCCAGAGTTCACCCTTACAGCTATATGGTTGGTGGTTCTGGATAAAGCTCTCCCTTGATTAAGCTTTCCCTTGTCACAACCCCACCACACTTTTTGGGTAGGATGATACTGTCCCCCCACTTTTCCTTTCCATCACTGATCTGATCACCAAGATCACCAAACTTCCCTGAATAAGACACAATGCACTTGCCAACCCTGCATGACCTCCAGCATTCCAAAACCATTGTTAGATCACTTCTGATACTTTGAACCATTGCCTGCATGATCATCCTGCAAAACCTGTCTCCTGCACAATTGCCTGCTGCCCAATCTCACTGCTGCTTGATCACTTCCAACACACAATCATTTCCAATGCCTGAAATATCTTGTAGGTACTTGGGAAGGCTCCAGTAGCTGGTATAATAGTCTTGATATTTACAATAGTTGCCCCCAGTTTTGTTTAGCTTTTTCCTACTCTCTCCATATCTCTCTGCTTTATTTCATTTATCTCCAAATCAATTTCTTTTCTCCCTCTGGCCTCTTTTGTCTTGTCTTGTCTTTTCAACTTATTGGTTCCTATCATAACTCCCTCCTGGAGTCCCCTGGGACAACCCCAGAACCCTACCCAGAACCCTCTTTTGTTAACCCCACAACACACCCCACCCCCACAACTGCCAATGCCACCATCACATGCCTCACAACCAACATCAGCCAACCCCTGGGAACCTTGCATCATGGACACTAGGATTGACCACCGGCAACAATTGGATCATGTGGCCTGCTCCTGGCCATCATGCATCATGACTCCCTCCACCGATTGATTGTGTGCCCCACACGTGCAATCCAAGTATACAGTCCCTGCCCACTACTCAATGTCTCCCAGAACCCATCCCAGACACTCTGGAACCCCGAGACCTGACCCCATAGTACTTATAGCATAGTTCCCTGTTGTATTTGCTAGTTTTGATATTACTTAAATTGCTGCATGCCCTCTTGCTTGATTGGTATGCACTGACTGGCATGCTTTGACTGGCACACCTAAATAATCATGTGCTCTAAGTTCGGTACACACTTTGTGACTTATAATTGTTAACCGGGTCTTGTCTTAGAACCTCTGGTTCTGACTTGACCCCCCTCCAATCCCCAACCTCTACAAAAACACCCAAAGCCCTGGGTCAAGTTCCATTCCCCAGGACCACCCCCTGTCCATGTCTTGAACCCTGGAGCCCAAGCCCTGGAGCTCCAGACACCCAGGTATCCATAGATCAAGTCCACCTTGTAAGGGTGTTGCTTTCCCAGAAAGCCCCTGATTCAGCAGAACCTGACAGTTCCATGAGTCTCTGTTCCATCTTGCTTCATACTTATTTCAACTTGACTCTAATTTCTAACTCCATCAAGCTCATATCTCTTTTTTTCTATTCTACTGCTTCTCCTATTCTTCTTGTCTCTATTCTACCTACTAAATAACATTTTCCCTGTTCTATTTCTTCTATCCATTGCCAGTCTCTGTTCCTCTTCTCCTTTATCTCTGTCTACTCTGTCTTGACTCTCTTCCTTCATTTTGACTCTCTACTGCTTCCACTCTTATTTTATAGCCCTTGTTCCTCCTCTTTTCTTTCCATCTTTGCTCTTCATCTCTGGTTCCCTTTTACCTACCCTTTTCTGATTGTCCTCCCAATTCCTGTACTTAGAACCTCAGACCTATCTCCAGCACCTACTCCCATTGTTCCATGTGAGTCTTCCTTCTTGGTGAGGCCCAACTAGAAAGTTCCTGCTCAACAGAGTGAGCCCCTGGGTCAGTGGGACTTGACAATCCTATGAGAAGGTCCAAGTTACAATTTTTTTCTATTGCTTTAAAACATTCAGATAAAATTCTGAAATCAATTACAATATTTTTACTCTATTTTTACATTGTTTTGCAAAAGAACATTGTTTCCTGCACCGAGTGTGCAATGTATCGCTCGGAACAGATACTATGCTTTATGAGATAGTGTGCTGTATGTTGACAGACAAAAATAGCATTTTTCGACATGCGGCTCACATGCCTACCACTACCATGTCTTAGTCTCTCCTTGGCTCTCCGTGGAAACGAACCCTACAGACGAGATTCTCATTTGTATGTCATTTCAATTCATACACATGCATGCCCAACGAGTACTTACAAGAAAACCATCAACATATGCGACATACATTCTTAATCTTACTACACATCCCTGTAGTTCACACATTCCCATAGGTTGCTGACACTTTCGGTACACGAATGCACATAGAAAAGTTTTCTTGGCTTCCAGATCTCCGTCGTGGTACAACTTGAGGAGACATGTTGCGAAATAAACCGCGTCTCAACATGTTAGCAACGAATAAAGTTGCCAACAATCATTGTGGGGATACCCCACTTATCTCTGCGTATCGTGAACGAGAAGCAACAATTGATAAAACCCTCTTCCGTCTGCACAACCTCCTCATCGCCCTTCGCCTCACCACGCGCCGGTAGATCTTTCGACGTGTTATTTGTTGTACCCTTCTGCGGGTTAGGATTCAAATTAACGTTGAGAAACCGATTTGGACTGCCCGGCCCAGCCCCGTTTGGACCGCTGGCTGATGCAGGCTTATAGCGCAAGACACAGGACGTCAGCACAGCTTTTTGAGACGAATCGAACGCAACGTGGCCGTATTTCTCCCAGTAATTTACGGCAGACTCTTCTGCCATTAATTCATATATACAGAGACGCCCATCGCGGAACATGTAGCCATCGAGCCCGACAAGCTCAGTGAACTCGCGGTTGGCTTTGTAGATCTCGCCTGTACGTCGCCAGAGGCATGCAGGGACACCCATGGCGGAGAAAACGCGGTCGTAGTCGAGAAGAAGACGCTCAAATGCTTCTTCAATAAAAACAAGGTCCTGAAACAGGATCGAATAGGTAACACAAGCAAAAAAAAGTATCGAAGGTACAAACAATGTCACGAAGAGATTGCGCAACAGCCTAAGAGAAGACACGATCATGGGGACGCAATGCGAAGAATGTAGTGAGACGTACCCGAAATTTAGGGCGAAGGACCGATAGGGGCTGCAGAATCTGTTGCTTCGACTCAGGCGAGACGCTACATCATTTTCAACGATGATGACAGGAAAGAACAGTGATAAAGCAACATACTTCTGGTCCATCCAGCGACTCAGACGCGCGTAGCCTTTAACATAGTTGTAAGGTTTCAGTAGACCGGCCTCGTATTTACTTCGAATGACACGATTAAGTCGCTCGTTGCGTGAACCAGACGCCTGGTCCGCTGCAGTGAGAAGGAACCTCTCCGCCTTTGTTGCTGAAGGAAGGACCGTTTCAGGCAATGGTGCATCCGATGGCTCTTGTGTCGCATTTGGCAACAAATCCTGCGTGGTAGACGAAGCAGATGCAGTAGGTTTCTCGTTAGTAGGGGGAGAAGAGACAGATAACTTCGGTTGTTGAGGCAATGGCTGTGTCGCATTATATGCACCCGGGGACAGAAGTGAAGATGAAGCAGGATTAATTGTAGTAGAAGGATTCGTGAAGAAAGAGCCTTCATCTAGGGTTTCAAGAAAGTCACTTCACGGACGTCAAACGGAGAATGGACAATATTTTTCAGTCGAGACGCGCCTCAAAACAGAAAACTCATTTCCAAGTGTCTCTGGCTGATACAAAAACTGTCCTTGGGAGACCGTGATGGGCCATGCAGACTGGGCGGGCTGTTGAGTTGGCGGAGGTGCCTGGTATACAGTCACTAGAAAAACTTGAGAAAGTCGGGAATCATGTCGAGTTTTATCCGCACCTGGAGCAAAAGTACGAGTCATATCGATATTCGGCGTAGTATTGACAGGTTGTTTTTCTGAAGCCTTTGGCCGACGTTCATCATGGCACAGATGGCCAATTTCACGTTTAATACTATGCGCCGTGAGCCCTGTTGAGTTTAACGAAAAACTAGAACGGACCATCGCTGGCAGGGCCGTCCTTCGTCACATGTCATATGGCTGCGTCTGCAGTAAAGGCATGCATGATTAACCTTTCTCCTTTTGGTCGTCTTTTTCTTCTTGCCAGCATCATCATCAGGAGTGGACACCGCCGAGGTTGACCCCGAAGCCTGTGCAGAATCAGAGTAGGGAGTAACTGCAGACATGCTCTGGACTGGTGATCAGAGCAAAGTTTTCACGCGCGAAGAGACCCCGAGTTGTCACGCGACAAAGGATGAGGACCCCAGGATCATTCTTTCCTTATTCGTTCATCTTTCAGAACCACCTGTGTGTCCCAACCAGCCCCTCTAATAAGAGGAGTAGGAAAGGTGTCACCTACATATAAGACCTGGTTAAATATGAGTAACTTTGGAAAAATCATTCTCGATTTCCAGCATTGTCGGCCATGACGAGCTAAACTTACCTTGAGAAATAGCAAAGAAAAAATATGAGAAAATACCGGAAAATATGTCATCTCTTGGCCTTCACTGCTGGCAGCTGATACTTGTTCCTTGGGAAATAAGAAAAAAGAAATGTGTCATGCCATTTCTTGTGCATATATTGTCAAGGGAAGAAGGCATTTTACATTGTCTCATGCCTTTTCCCCTTGGAAACAGGTGCACAAGAAATGACATGACACATTTTTTTTTCTCTATTTTCTGAAGAAAAAGTATTGGCTGCCAGCAGTGCTTGTCAAGTCCCTGACCTTGTCTGGTCCACACCATTCCCATTTACAACATGATGTGTGGATCTTGGCACTGTGATCCCTGATGCCAGAACCTTTGTGCTTGTCATCACCCATGATAAGCATGAGGTCTCCTTTAAATTACCTCAAAAATAGTTATAAAAATTTGTAGGACAATTTTACAAGATGAATAATCTACATGTAAAAAGAAAGAGAATTGAGCCAGGTCCATGATATAAAAGTAAAGGTTGACTCTAGAACATGAGTAATACTTGATTCTCAGTCATTGTGTACTCAACTGAGGGTAGTGAATGTCAATGGTAAGTATATATATCTAAGTGTTCATATTGTGGGTAATCTTGATAATAGATGAAATATATATATTGGCCCTACATGGTCATCAAAACCTCACCACTTACAGTATTCATTGGTAGACTCCAACACTCCTCCTCACTGGAAGTGGTGTAAATGTTGTGAAATGAAAAGAAGGTGATAAAGCTCCTCCTTCCACTGAATTATAGCTGAGACAGCCCAAGGATACACCTTAATTATGAGAATCAAGGTAAGGAGAGCATTTTAGTGAATAGGTCAGCAATGTTGTCCTTTGTATTGATGTATCATATGGTAATTTCCTTTAACATGATGTGTTCATATAAGAAATGTTATGTCCACATGTTCAACATGGAAGTGTAACATTGGGTCTTCTGAAAGGCTAATTGCCACATTATTATTGCACATAGTTGTTGTTATCTTACTTGTGCCATTGCCAGTTCATAACCAAACACACTCTTATGTAGCCTCAAAAGCAGCCATATACTTAGCTCACAAGATGAAGCAGCTAATATCTTCTCCTACCCCCTAGCAACAACCATCAGACATGTCCTCAACATGCAGGACATTGTCTTCTGCCCTGCATGAATGCAGGAATCCAAGAAAGGTCCTAGCCCCTCCCAACTCACTCTGACCTGAAAACACTACTAGCAGCTGAATCTGTTGGACTTTGGACAGAATTACACAGACACTTGCTACTCATCACATAGGGCCATCACACCTAATTGTGCCATTCAATATCACACAAGTGGCCACTCAACATCACATAAGATCTATTGTCCACCAGAGTATTTATATATCAGACAAATATAAATAGGAACTCTCAGTCACTTACACCAGACTGAGGGTTATGGCCTTAATTTGTCATTGGTGCACCAAAGATTCTGATTACTTAAGATAAATCACCTGATCTCCAGAGATCTGAGCATAGTCATATGATTGATTTGTGTGTGCATCAGATCAAATTACTAATAAAATGATTTCTCAACATCTAAGCCACCAATAAGGCTGATCTAACATAATCTAGCAAGGGCTTTTCAAAGCAGTTGTGGCTATGTCATTTTCCCACTATTTTCTGCAGATGTCTGTTTTATTCAGACTTTTTGATGATAAATAGCTTTGTTATGTCTCATGGTTGAGACAGACATATCACTGAGAATGATGATTTCTTTCTAGCTCCCCAGCCATAGGGAGTGTGGAATGCACTGCCTCAGTGCAATGAAGTTACTGATTTAACTAACTTAGAGGGAAACCTTATTGAATCTGACTTGTCTTGGTTTATTGTCAATGTAGTTG
Organism: Termitomyces heimii; assembly: GCA_003313675.1. Taxonomy (NCBI): domain Eukaryota; kingdom Fungi; phylum Basidiomycota; class Agaricomycetes; order Agaricales; family Lyophyllaceae; genus Termitomyces; species Termitomyces heimii. The sequence continues at coordinate 12,701 of QLON01000175.1, read as the reverse complement.
CTACAAGAAGGTTAGCTACTTACAAAGCAGCTAAATTATATATAATATAATAAGCTAATTATTTAAATATTAAATATAAATATAATTATGTGTGGATATGGCTACCTAGTGCACATCACTACATACACTCTAATTAGACTGGCATATCATCTCAAATATTTATGACAGTCAAGCTGTTAGCAAATCTAGCATGAAAGCAATGGGAAAGTCCCCAGTTTCTGATATGAGTCAGCTGTAGCATCATCTATATCATAGTCAAGGAGCTTGTTCTTAGCCATGGGCTCATAAATCATGCCTGATAGTTCTGCATGAGGTGGGAAATCTATATAGTCTCAAAGTGAGGACATCATTAAGGAAGAGTTATTAGATTAACTATTGGCTTCTTCATCTTGATAAGGGCCTTGTCAGTAGATGCATACTGTTGTGGGCATGAAGGTTCTGCCCAATGATGTAGTATATTCCACTTTAAAATGCTTTGTCAAAGAGGTTTTGGTTGCTCTGCTGTTGCAGCAGCAAGAATGGCTTCTCAATATAGGCTAGGCCATACAAATACATAAGCTAAGTGCCTATATACAGTGGCCTTGGAGGGGTGGCTGGCACAAATTGCATAGACCAGCACAAACTTGAACAGACTGCACCAATAAATGTGCATTGCCTAGTTTATTGCAAGACTGGTTTATACACTGGATATTCCAGAATGCCTGTCAGGTTCCACTGAGTTGGGGGCTTTCTGAAAAAGCAATGCCCTTACAAGGTGGACTTGATCTATGGATACCTGGGTGTCTGGAGCTCTGAGGCTAGGGCTCCAGGGTTTAAGACATAGACAGGGGATGGTCTCAGAAAATGGAACTTGACTCAGGGCTTTGGGTGTCTTAGAAGCTGAGGGTTGGAGGGGGGTTGAGTTGGAACTAGAGGTTTTAAGACGAGACCCAGTCAACAAATTATAAGTTGTGAAATGCATACTAAACTTAGAGCATGCAATTATTCTGGTGTGCCAGTCAGAGTATACTAGTCAATGCATACCAGTCAAGCAAGAGGGCACACAACAATTCAAGTTAATATCAAAACTGGTGAATACAATGGAGAACTACACTACAAGTACTACAGGGCCAGGTCTTGGGATTCCGGGATGTTTGGGATGGGCTCTGGGAGGCATTGAGTAGTGGGCAGGGACTGTATACTTGGATTATGTGTGTGGGGTGTGTGATCAATTGGCATGGAGGGAGCTGTGATGCATGATGGCCAGAAGTGGGTCATGTGATCTGATCATTGCTAGCAGTTGATCCTGGGGTCCATGATGCAGGATTCTTGGGGGGCTGGCTAGTGGTAGTCTTGATGCATGTAATGGCAGTGTTAGCAGCTGTGGTAGGCAGGGCGCATGATGGGGTTGATGAAAGAGGGCCCCAGATGTTCCAGGGCTGTCCCAGGGGGTTCCGGAGGAGAGGAGTCATGACAATGCCTATATAAAAAGTATACAAGCTTAAGAAGTCTAAAGGAAAGAGGTGTTTTGAGTTAGAGAGATTCATGCCTACAAAGGCAATCCTTGCAGTATCTTGTAGCAGTACAGCTGTAGAGGTACAACCATATTTGGGACTTGCTCCTGCTCTGCTGAACTGATAAAGAGAACCAATATAGTCTTATAAAGCATTTCAAAAGTAATTGCAAGGAGTGGGAGATGGTGTCAGTTGTCTATTATAATCCAGCAAGTTTAGTGGTGTGGAGAGTAAGAAAAGCTTGGGTGGCCTGTACCTGAGCTTCTAGAGTGAGCAAGCAGTTCTAGGCATTGTTCTGTAGATCAGATGCCTCAGGAAAGTCAGCTGAAAGTGCTGGCTAAGTTATAGAAACTGAGGGAAAGCTATTTGGTGGAGAAGAGACCTTTGAAAACACTAATAAATGGGGCAAGCTAGAGCAGGCTGCTAGACCAATGCTAGAAACTTATTTTGCTGTAAAGGCAATTTCTAGAGGCTGTGGCTTAGTCACAAAGCTGGCAAAGAGAAATCTAAAGAGAACAAGTCTAAGGATTCACTCTGTCTGTTGATAGAAAATATTCTGAGGTCAAGTCATGTGACTGTCACATGTGACATCACAGTGTGATATTTAGTCACAGTGGAAATTGAATCACTTTTGATGAGGGCTCCATCAAAGCCCTTATTGAAAGTGATTCATTTCCCAGGGTCTGGCAGAAGCTCTCAATCAATGAGGAAGTTTGTTCCCACAGTCCAGCCAGTGAGGAGTTTGATGAAAGCACTTGATGGCAGGTGAATTAGAGTGAAAAGGCCTGAAAATTGAAAGGAAACATAAAGTAGGGGACCTCCAAATAGGTGGTTTCCTGACAACTACCCTCTATAGCATATAATCTACTAAAGGCAGGCAACTTCCAGTGCCATGAAACAATGGCTGAATTGGGAAGGAAGAACTTTGTTTCTGTGAACTGAACCAGAAAAAGATGAGAATGACATTGGCAGGTCAGTAATACACTTTGCTATATGCAGCAGCTTAAGCAGAAGCAATTGATGAATTGGTAAAGGATGTATAGGTTTAAAAAAGAAGAAGAATAATTAGAAGGAGCCAGAAAGACACAAAACTATATTTTTAAGAGGGTGCTAAGCAGGTACTGTTGGTTTTAAAACTTAGCAACCAGAAATTTTGGAAATGATGGACTAGTAATTTGAATAGTTGTTAAGTATGATAGTGAAGCACTAACATATGGTAGCAATTGAAAGTAAATTTGTAATACAATAATGCAGTATATAAGTAGCTAGTAGGAGATAGAAAAACAATAAAGAAGTAATAAAAAAGTTACCTGCAAACTTCAGAGTCCAACATGGCACTAAGAATCACTCACTATGCTTTATAACAATTTACTTGGTGCTTCTGCATTTTGCCTGATCTTCATTCTTCTCAATGCCCTCTGCCTACAGCTCATAGTTGTGGCTGATGATTATATTTTTATGCTTTAATATTCAATTATGCTTATAGAGACTAAATATAGGTCTCATTACCTTGCATCTTCTATTCATTGACTTTGCTGATGAGCCATTAAGATTTCTGCTGATTCAGCAACTTATCCAAGCAGCATTATAATTGAGCACAGTAACTTAAGCAGCACTAGATAACTGACTTTCCACCACCTTAGATATAGCATTTAACACATATATGCTATCTAACATCACTGAGATATAAAAAAGGCATCCACACATGCTAAGCCTGCCCTTTGCCTCTACCACTGACAACTGCACTACTACTATCATCAATTGTTATCACCAACATCATTGCATCAAATTAAGAAGGTCTATGGAGAATTTGTTTAGATTCTTCTCAAGTCAAAGCATTTAGCTACTTATGATACTAGTGATAGTAGCTTTAAAGTGCTTTGCCTAGAGTTCTGTCATGCTTAGCATTTTGTAGCAACTGTGTAGTAATTTAGGAAATTTGCTAAGTCCTCTTTTCTATATTAATTACTTTTTAACAATTATTTCAAACAAATCCCACATATTAACAAATGCATTATTTTATTAGCAGTAAAGTGGCAATTGAGGCTCACTCTCCAAACTCATTAAGCAAGAGGCATCCTGCTTATTACTGCTAAATAGGCATAAACTGGTTGTTTATCAGTGCATGGAGCCTTTAGAGCTTTAGGGAGTTGCAGGGGAATTCCCAAGGTGCTACCTTGTACACTTGGTGACAGAAGCACTGGCAGCATTGCCAAGTTGTTCAGCCTTGAAAGACCAAGCCCCACAAGCTCCTACTTCACAAACACTGTATTGGTCATTGCCAACCTGTTAGGTTCTACTGATGTGGAGGCTCACTCTATTGAGCATGAATCTACTAGTTGAGTTTTGCCAAAAAAAGAGACTCATACAAAGGAGGAGTTGATATCAGAAGGTAGCAGAGAGAGTTCTAAGGGACAGAAAGAAAGGGCAAGTTATGGGAAGAAGTGGAGATATGGAGAAATTGAAATGGGGGTGAGGGATTGAGTGTAAGTAGAATAGGAATTGAATAGCTGGAAAAGATAGTTGAGATGGAGTTAAGACAGAGTAAATGAAAAAGATATAGAGATAGGCTGGATTAGAGAGAGAGAAAAGAGAGAGAGAATAGAGAAAATAGAGTAGCTAGTAGTGTAGAAAGTCACAGAAATAGTAAAGAGGCAAAATAGAGAGAGATGAAGGCAACTGAAAAGATTTGGAGAGTTAGAGCTGAGTTAAGTCAGAGAGAATGGAGATGGAGTATAATGGAGACTTAAGGAGTTAGAAACAGAGGCTGAAAGTAAAATAAAATAAAGTAGAGATAGAGAAAGTGAAGAACAAAAAAAGGAGATAGATTTGGAGATATAGGCAAAGAGATATCTGAGAGGAAAAAAGAGGAGATAAGGAGGAAAAGGGAAACTGGAGAAATTTGAAAGACTGAGGAACTAGGAGAAACTAGAGCAGGCTAAAGCAATATCAAGACTATTGTACCAGCTATGGGGCCTTTTTCTAAGTATTTACAGGGTGTCTCAGACTTCAAAAGTGATTGTATATCAAAGAAGATTAAGCATCAGTAAGATTAGATGGTGGAACAACTGTGCAGGAGGTCAAGACTTATGGGATAATTGTGCAGAGCAGTGTTCACAAGGTGTCAGGAGTGATCTAGCTCTATTGTAGGGAAGTTGGTGATTATTTAGTCATGCAAGGAGGTAGTAGCCTATGTAGGGAAGCTTAGTGATCTTAGTGATCAGATCAGTGATGTCAGGTGTTGGGAGAGGGAAAAGTGGGGGTTGGTGTGGCTCTATTTAGAAAAATGTAGTGGAATCATGACACAACCAATAGAATTGAGACTTTAGCCTCATACTAAAAAATAAGTTTTGGCACTTAATAAAGTAATTCTAATAATCACTATGCTGAGCAAGTCTTCCTGTTCCAAGAAAATGTGGTTGCTCACAATGTAATCTGGGGCCTCATTTACTCACACATTGTGAAAATGCTTTATACACTTGCCTGCCAATTCTAACAAGGCTTTAAGCTCAATCTGTACTATGCATATTCTATCTAGTCTCTTGTTAGCCTTGGACACTAATTGTAAGTTCATGGAATTAATGAAGAATGTAGAGTCATAGTCATACTCCACATAAAATGGCAACATACTAATGGTTGCATTTGAGCAGTTATTGTATATAAATTCTGCAAAAAATAGCCAATCTACTCAATGATTCTGGTAATAGTCAACTAATGCATATAGATACATCTTTAACTCTTGATTTGCCCTCTCTATCTCACTATTTATTTGTGAATGGTGCACTGTCAAAAGTGCTGATTTAATACTCAAGGGCTCTTACATTTATTTTATATATCACACCATGAATTGGGGGCCTTGATTTGACACCACCTTCTTGAGGATGCTATGCAGATACTACACTCTTACTAGGAAGGTGTCACACATAGCCACCACATCATTTGTTGAGTTGGCTGGCAGAAAGTGGGTGTGCTTTATAAACTTATTGCAGACTACTTGAACTATGTTAAAACCTTGCAAAACTAGCAGTGAGCCCATGTAGTCTGTCAAGATATGTTTTCATGGCTTATTATATACTTCTAGCAGCTGTAGAGGGCCAAACAGCTTTTGTTGCTTAGGCTTGATACACTGGCAGGTCTCACAGCTATTTATATAGCATGTAATATATTTCAACATTGATATATCTATCTTAACAATAAGATAAGATAAAGCTATTGATTATTAAAAAGTCTGAATAAAACAGACTTCTGCTGAAAACTGTAGGCAAATGACATAGCCAGAACCACCTTAAAAAGCCCTCTCCATATTATGTTAGATCAGCCTTATTAGTGGCCTAGGTGTTGAAAAATTAGTTTATCAGTATTTTGATTTAATGCATATCCAAATCAATTATGTGACTATAATCAGGTGACATGTGCACTCAAATTAGTCATCTGATTATAATCATGTCACTATGCTCAGGTTTCTAGAGATTAGGTGACTTATCTATCTTAAGAAAAGCATCACACCTTGATAATAAAATAGACATATCTTAGTAGAAATACATGTAAATGCCTACATATTGGGTATTGTTTTGATTGCCTGATCAATCTGCACACAATGAAAGTTGTCCAAAGGCATTCTGTGGTGAACTGATAGAGGGATCAGTGATTTGATGGGAAAAGCTAAATTTAGTTGTTGAGTAAAATTGAGCAAGTGTTGAAAAAATGCTTATATCCTGACAAGAAGGCCACCAAATCCTATTGTATTTGATATTGCCAGACAGGTTTAATTAAACCACACCTGATGAAAAAGGTTTAGAGGCATTTGGAAAAGAATTGAGGAAGATATTAATGATTTATGGAATTAAAGCACTAAAAACATTGAAGAACTCTCTCTTGGTCAGGAAAATTTATACCAAGTCTCTTGGGACCTTAAAATAGAGGCCCAATAGCTGAAGAATGATTAAGAATAACTGAAAAATATCATATATCACAGAGAAGGGAAATAACATAAATAGAGGGAAATTCTGTAACATTCAGTAGGTTGCTGATTGCTTGTATTCAGAATCTCCAGGGAGTGAATATTATAGGCCCAAAGCAATAGTATACTTTGAGTCAATAGTTTAATATGCTTTTTGGACCTCCTTTTGGTGTGACTAAGGTTGCATTGACTGAAAATTAATAAATTCTATTATTCACCCATATATTTTATAAAAGTACTTTATGAAGTGTAATTGAGTCTTAGAACCTAATGAAAGCTGATTCATTTGTGACTGCCTCTATTCAGACTAATCCAAATAACCTAATTTCACATCAATATACATAGCTAGTAGTAGTTATGCATAATAAGGGCTAGAGTGTTTATATGCCTTAGATGTTTAGCTAAAATTGAGTCATAGTATAATTGGAGGATTGTCTGCTTTACATTCTTATTTTCTGGCATGTAGACCAAGCCTTCAAAAAGTATTAGCTTGCTGTTCACCAGAAATTCCTTTAGTTATGATCTGACCAGTGCTGGTGCTGCTTCCAGGCCTTATAGTAGTGCCAGCCCCTAATTCAACCTTAATATTTGCCATATTATTGCTAGAATATTGCCATTTGCCAATAATTGCTGCATCTTAGCCACCCTTCTTACTGCATTTGACTTCATACAGCACTTCACCACCACCACTACTGCATGCACCTGCCACCTCCAAATTCTCTCTTCTAAAACCATTTGCTGCTTAGCATTCTCAAGATCAGCAACCTCATAATTCAAATGTTAAGACAACCAATCTAAGCCTGCATTTAGGTGCTTTAGCTGGTAATGGATGCAGAAAACAAAATAATTGAGTAAGATGCTCCATCTTGCCTGCTACTGGTTAAGGTTACAGATAAACATGAAATATTTTAATTTGTGGTGGTTAAAGAAAACCTTGATCAGATGTAGGTTACTCTTAAGGTATAGGCATCATGCTTTGAAGGCCTATACAATCAACAGCAGCTTTTTATTATGAATACTATAGTTATATTGCATTGCATTCAAGAAGAAAGCAACATGCTGCTACTCATCATTTTTCACCTATTGTAATAAAATTGCACCAATTGCAAAGTCTAATGCATTCATTGATTTTCACTTAAAATTGCATCTCTGTATTTGGCATTATTAGGACCAGGGCTTCCATAAATGCTTGCTTCAACTCATCAAATGTATTATAACTCCACCACACTCTCCTGGATATAACTACACCAACTCTCATTTCTCTCCATTTTCAATACATAACCATCACTGATCTAATTACCAAAATTACTGAGTTCCCCCAGTTTACTGAAGTTTCTGAAACCACCACTCCTTGAAAGCCAGACTATACCCAGAAAAAACTCCCTCCCTAAAGCCTAATTACTTTTGACACTGTGTAAATGCTGCTCCACATGATTATACTAACTTCCACCTAATCATTTCACCACTAATCTCACCACTGCTCAATCTCCTCTAGCATACAATCACTTTCAAAGGCTGAGACATTCTGCAAGTACTTAGAGAAGAGCCCAGTAGTTAGTATGCTAGTCTTGATATTCACCATAGTTTATCAGTTTCTTCCATCACTTAGTTTCCTTTGTCTCTACTCTTCTCCATCTCCAAATCAATCTCTTTTCTCCTTCTCAACCCTTTTTTATCTCTGCTTTGTTTTGTCTATTCCCCTTCTCTCTATTTCTAACTCTTCAATCTTCTTTTTTTACTCCAATTCTTCCTCTTGACTTGACTCTGCTACAACTCTCCAACTCTCTTTGATTTTCCTCCTTTAACTCCATTTTATCTCCTACTTTCTTCTCTTCTTTCTATTTTACTACTAGTCTATTCTCCTTTGTTTTTCCTCTTCTCTTTCTTCTCCAATTCAGTTTTACCTCAGTTTCACCTATTTACTACCTCCATCTTAACTCTGTATTCTTCATTCCAATTCCATACTCTCCATCTTAACTCTATTTCTACACTATCTATCTCTAATTCCTTTTACACTACTTTTCTCTTCAATTCCTTGACTCTATTCTTATTTTTCTATATTATCTGTTTATTCTTTATAATTTCTTCTCCTTCCCATTTCCTTACCAATCTCCTAGCACTAGTTTCTAGCACTAACTCCTGGTTTCCATATAGTTTCCTATTTTAACAAGACTTAACTAGTAGGTTCCTGCTTAATAGACTGAGCCTCTAGCAAGACCTAACAAAATGCAGCTTGTTTCTCCTTACTCCATTATCACAAACAGTTCTTTACCTTTAGCTTTTCTAGTAAGCATGTGATTATCAATGAAATACCAATAAAAATTGCAGAATCCAAGGAACTAGTTGATATATTTCAGGTTTTATGATATTGGCCAATCTATAATGCTACTGACCCTTCATAGAGTCCATGCCAATATGCCCTGGGGGAATCTTTATACTCAGATAGTCAACTTCAATTATCCAAAACTGATATTTCTTTAGTTTTAAGAACAGATTAGCCTCACACAGCTGCTATAGCACCTCACAAATATATATGTTATATTGTACTGGGTTTTCTAAGAATATAATAATATTATTGAGGTAAAGCACCACATACACATTTACTAAATTATGAAAAAGCTTATTAACTATATGCTAACAGTGTGCTGTGAAGGCCAAACTGCATAACTAGAAACTCAAACTGCCTATAATGTATCCAAAATGACATCTTTCACTCATCACTTTTCCAAATCCACATATTGTAATACCCCCACCTCATATCTAATATTGTAAACACCCTTGCTGCTTGTAATCAGTTTAGCAGCTCTGTTGTTAGTGAGATCAGATTAGCATCTGGCCTTGTAATTATGTTCAAAGCTTGGAAGTTGATTACTAACTACAGAAACCCATCTTTCTTCTTGATAAAGAAGATAGTTGCCCCATATAGTGTGCTCCTATAGTGCTTACAACTTTGCTGGAGCAAGGTGATATAACTTGCCAAGTTGTAGAATGTCTTTACCATTGATCAGCTCAATTCCTAGGTTATAGTCTTGATAAGCCAATAGCTGCTTTGACTTGGCTTATAAAGAAGTTATAGAACTCTACTAGCACTATGTCCTCCACTGCTCTTTTCCCCACTAGTCTTGATGCTCTTTCTACTGACTCCTATGCAAAGTTTCTCCCTGCTGCACTATATGTTTGCACCAACTTCAGCTTGGCATATTATTCTATGCATATTGAAAGGAACAGACATTGCTCCACCACTACCAACTTTCATGCAAATGCCCACAATGTATATTTCTCACCCTGCACTGTCATGACCCCTTCCGGAATCCCCTGGAACAACCCCGGGACCTCACCCGGGACCCTCTCCACAACACACCCCGCCCCCGCAACTACCAATGCCACCATGAACTCACATCACAACCAACATCAGCCAACCCCCTGGGAACCCTGCTTCACGGACCCCGGGATCAACCGCCATCAACCACCAGATCATGCTACCCGCTCCCGGCCATCATGCATCACGATCCCCCTGCGCCAATTGATTGTGCATCCCTCACGCGTGATCCCAGTATACAGTCCTGGCCCGCTACTCAATGCCTTCTGGAAACCATCCCAGACACCCCGGAACTCTGAGACTGACCCCGTAGTACTTATAGCGTAGTTCACCGCTGTATTCGTTAGTCTTGATATTACCTGAACTGTTGCGTGCCCTTTGTTTGACTGGTACGCATTGACTGACACGCTTTTGACTGGCACGCCGGAATAATCGCGTGCTTTGAGTTTGGTATGCACTTCGCGACTCTGAATTTACTAACCGGGTCTCGTCTTAGAACCTCTGGTTCTGACTCGACCCCCGCCAACTCTCGACCCCCACCAAAACCCCAAAAACCCCCGGGTCAAGTTCCATTTCCCCGGGACCACTCTCCCTGTTTGCATCTTGAACCCCGGAGCCTTAACCCCGGAAGTTCCAGACACCCGAGTATCCGTAGATCAAGTCCACCTCGTAAGGGCGTTGCTTTCCCGGAAAGCCCCCAAATCAGTGGAACCTGACATAATATCAAGACTCCCTCCTTACATCATTCTTGATGGCTACATATACTCACACCTACTACCCCACGGGCTACCAGACCGACTCTTACGGGCGTCCAGTCCCGGATCACTACTCCACTCAGACTCCCCGCCCCGCCTACCCACCCCTCCCATACGAACCACCAT
>QLON01000173.1:0-25314 GCA_003313675.1 Termitomyces heimii | reverse complement strand
GGAGAATATTTCAATCCTTAGTGTCCTTGGCGTTGATCCCGTTCCATTCTTCCTCCTGTTCAACAAGCCGCTTTTTCTTCTCTTTGCGAGCAACAAGACTGCTACCTGCATCCTCTTTCTTCAAGCCCAACATCTTTTCATGATCTGGAATAGTAATCAATTGAAAATGGATGGAATTCTGAGCTCATAACGCACTTGCTCCCGCAATGAGATCATCAACAATTGGTCGACTTCCGGAAGTAATATACTTCGTGGAAATCCCGCGTGCAATAAGTGGCTGAGAGAGGAGATACTTAAGTTCAGCCTTAAGTGCGGCATTTTTGACATCCTTCGCTTTCCGCTTTTGATTGGACAATTTTTCTTCGTCGTCTTCGCTTTGAGAACAGCGTCAGATATGCTCTTCAACGGCACGAGAACAGACCTGTACCTGAGATAGTCTGAATCTAGTTCAATCTCCATAGCTGCCGCCGCCTCCCTCATCCAATTTCTGTCATGCTTATCTTTTTTGATTTTATGATGGCTTGTCTCGATCTTCCTTGCAAGTTGAACACGATACTTAAGTTTGTCTAGCATGCTGAGTTCCACTGGAACCTCCTGGATTTCATCCTCTGCAGTGTAGGACATATGTCAGGCAAGACTAGAGGGAGAGAATGCGGAAAGGCTTACGACGCCCCAAATTTCCTAGTAAAGCTCTTACAACTCGCTTCTCATCGGGAGCACACATCAATAAGCTGAAACCCTTCCTCATAGCGCGCGCCGTCCGACCATTTCGGTGTACGTACGTATCTGCCGACCTCGGTATTTGATAATGTATTACGTGGTCGACAGCAGGAATATCAAGACCACGAGCGGCTATATCAGTCGCAAGTAAAACAGAATTCTGGGTATTGGTGAATCTAGGATCGATGGGGACAGTGGGCATGGAACACAAAAGAAGCTGGAATGATGCCCAACAAACTCACCTGTCAAGATTCTTGAGCCTTTGACGTTGTTCTAGCTGGGAATGTAAAGGGAAGGCTTTGATATTGAGTAGTTCCGTCAACGGCATGAGCCGCCGTATCCCGTCAATAGAAGAGAGGAAAACTAGAGATTTTCCAGGGTGTCGAAGAAGGAAATAATATAAATAAACGTCCTTAGAGCGCAAAGCCAATTTAAATGAGCTCTCGTAACTTAATGCCGACTGACCTTGTCACCAGAAAGACACTCAATCTTGCTCTCTTGAAGTGTGGACACAACGCCACCAGCCGGACTCAAATCGATTACCTGAGGATCTGGATCTCGAAAATCTAACCGTAGTATGAGATCGTCTGCGGATAGAAGGTCAATGAGTTTTGTATAGCGGAGAGAAACAAGGACGATAATCAACCTAGTGTCGATACAGGCTTCTCATCACACTTTGTGTACTTCCTCACGCTCTTTGGGCGAGATCGCCTCTTAACGTTTTTTTGAAGGTCTTTACTGAGCGTGGCAGAGAAGATGAACGTCTGAAGGCCATCTTTTACGAATCCCTGTGGATCATCTTGATCGTCCTCCCCTTCAGATTGTCCGTCGACTGGATTCTCAATTTGATCGTCTCTGCATGATTTATCAGCCTACAACTCTGGAAGATAATGGATAGGTTTGACGAACTTGTTTTCACGGAGTGTCAAACGAAGGATGTTCTCCAACTCGGCGAAGTGCCCAGCCTCAATCATTCGATCCGCTTCATCAAGCACTAAGAACCGTAAAGTTTTTATTTCCTTTGACAAAACATCATCCTGAACCAAAAGTTAAGGTCTGTCTCAAAAAACAAGGTGCTTCAACGTACATCTTCCATGATATCCCAAAGTCTACCAGGTGTTGCGACCAGAACGTCCACACCGCGGTCAAGTATCCGGCGCTGCTTCTGAACAGACATTCCACCAACAATAGCGGCGACACTAACGTGCGGAGGATATTTCTTGATCGCAGAAGCTGGAAGTTCTTCCTTGGTCTTGACCTTTCCTTTTGCTTTTTTTGTCAGCTCTGTATCCTGGACACCTGATTTTTCTGATACAGATTGCTCTTTGTCCACAAAATCGAGACTCGCATTGAGATGCGAAGACACCTGGAGCGCTAATTCGCGTGTTGGAGCCAAAATTAGGGCTCGCAGTTGCCGTTTTGTATTAGGCTTCGGTCGTGGTTGTGATAGCAAGTAATGAAGGATCGGCAGCCCATATGCGAGAGTTTTACCTGAGCCCTGAGTAGATAGTAGTAATGTAAGGACAATTTTTAAAGAGGAGGAGAACGGAACACACAGTTTGTGCAATTCCGACCACATCTCTATCTTGAAGAGCGACCGGTAAAGATGCGGCTTGTATGGGCGTGGGCGATTGAAACCCCTTTAAGTAGAGAGATTTCAAAAGTCGTGGATGTAACGAAAGCTTATGCCAATCCGGTAACAGTTTCGCCGCTGCGAGAACAAAAGCTCGTTAGAGAAGACGAAGGAAGAGTTCACCACACACAGTCAAAAGTTTCCACAACGTCCTCAACCGGTGACTCTTCAATAGGTTTAGGATACCCTTCCAGACATTCAGTTGTTAGTATTGGTGCAACAGACTTCTCTGGGTCTTCTTCACTCTCAAACACCTAGATGAGCTAGCACCCGCGGTGAGGGACGCGATGTGAACCAGACACACCGCGAATTTTACCAATCTTCCACCCGAAGTATCCTCATATATGACGTCCACACCTTCGATCTCCTCGAGTTCTAGAATACCATCGTCTCCGTCAACACCTGCCTCCTGGGGGCGTGCAACTTTTTTCCATGGTAATTCATCAAGGGTACGGTGTAGCGTTTTAATCTTTTTCCTGGTAGAAGAGGGTTTATCTTGTGTTTTACGTTTCGCTGCACGTTTTGTCGAGATAGGAACGGGAGCCATCATGGTTCATCAGTCGACATAAACGCGTGCGACGATGCGAGTCCAAAATTTGGCGGCAAACAAATTGAAAGCCGTCAATGACGTTTAAATTATAAATATGTATGTACAGTTATAACCTCTTGGTGACCTCCACTTACCCAGATGCATACTTATGGATCAACACAGCAGTAAAAGAAGAGACGATGCATTGTCCGTTGATTCCTGTGCATGTAGACTAATCGGGGAAAGTAGAGGTCGAGGACGTAAACAAAGGGATACTAAAATGAGAAGCGGTACTAGCGAATTAGGTAGCTCTGAAGCAATGATAGTCCGGCAAAAGCTCCACACACAACAAATCCAAAAGGGTAACCTGAAGGTCCGTCTTGAATGCTTGAAGACCACAACTATCAGTTATATCAGCATCTGGTGCGTACATTACGACTCGCATCAACTCACGTATCCACCGATGATAGGTCCAAAACAACGGGCAAGACTGACGATGCTTTGAGCAATTCCGTTTGCGTATCCGACGGCACTCGGCGGTGTCACTGATCTCCGCATCAGCGACTGAAGCGCACTTGATACATTTTGAAACTTACTGTAATTGAGGAGAATGGATATCGCAGTATATCCGAAAGTTATACCGCAGTATCGCACAGCTCTGATGGATATGAGCACATCAGCTACATTGTATCAACATGAAAAACGAAAAGGAACCAACGTGCTGAGGGCCAGCGCTGGGGATCATTGCATGTCAGTCTGTTTAGACATACGCAGCACAAGGTCAGCCTACCTGTCATGACAAGGAGATTGCCATCGTCCTCCGCGCTGGCAAATGCACGGTAAAGGATAACAGTCAAATAGGCCGGAATGAACATGAGAGATCCAATTCGATACATGGCCAGATGCGAGAAACGGCCTCGAGGAGGGCTCAAAAGCTACTGTCAGAACGGACGTCAGATCTCCGAATAGATGACATACCCAATATTACTATAGATATGTGAGTTGGTTAATTGCTGACTATGAATTGGGTCGGGAGCAGAACTCACGGATAAAGATAGAATTGATACGCAATTTGAGCAAGGCACATCAGAGCAACTTGGCTCCGTGTGAGCGATTGACGTTCAAATATGATGATGTAACCAAACATTACTCACTCAGTTGCGCAAAATTTCCGGCATTGAGGTTTAGGCCTCCTGATTCATAGGCCCTAACAATCGTTTCAAGACTGGACCAAGAATAGTCACAATGATTATACTCACGTGACGAGATAGGACATGAAAACTTGATCGTGAGTCGTCGTGTGTAACGCCAACATCCCATACTGGATAATAATCATGATTGGCAGTTGAGAAGCCAAAGAAGGCTGCTTCTGAACGAGAGACTCGATATCGTCATCTTCGGCTGCCGTGCGGCGTGGTTCTGTCATTGAACTGAGGAGATCGCCAGACCCCGGTACCTCACCATCACTTCTAGCCAACAGTTGTTGGGCCTCTAGGACAGCAGACGGCGTTTTCACACCGGGGTGAGCGAAGATACTTGGTGAAGCGGTTGAAAAACGACGTGACGTGAGTGTGCCATACTGAGAGAAGGAAATGGAAGGCCGAGATGCTCGACGTCGAGCGCTGAAAGAGCCCAGTGGCCTGACAGATGTCGCATTTGATGGTCTGTGGGAGCCACGATACGGACTTGGGGCGTTGGGAGTTGGGGTGTTACTCCTAGCCGCCAACTCGTCTCTGGCTGTGTCATCTACTTCATGATCTTCTTCCAAGGCCTGCTCAGAATCTTCTTCGCCCTCACCCTCTGAATCGCTCATAAAAGGGTCCTCATTGTCAACATTCATGGCCGCGGCAACCCACAAATCGGCTATGTTTGTGACAGCATTCTCGTTTGCCATCAGTAACCTCTGTGCAAAATTCAAATCAGAAGTGTCGGTCGTGTCCCGAATACTGTCCATATTGCTGCCGCGCCGCCGCCGAAGGGTACTCGCCATACTACTCTTCCTGGCACCAAAGTTAGCATTACTTCCTAAGCTGTTGCGGTAGCTGCCGCTGTAACCGTAAGCGGAACCATTGACACGACTCGTCCGGGAAAAAGTTCTCGTCCTCTCTAAGCGTGTGCCAGAAGTCGAGAACGGGACCGCGGAGGCTGGATTAGGTGAACTCAAAGACGTCTGATGGACGTCTGGTACACGTTGCGTGAAGTATCCAGAAAGCTTTTGGGAAATTTTTCTCCTTAATGTGCCAACAAAGCTTGATGGTTGGTCTACAGGACTTGGCGGAAGAGATTCCTCCTCGGGTATGGGAGGATGCACGTCGATCTTTTCGGGACCCAGACGAATCGTTCCTTCTCGAGGCCCGCCATCACGACCGAGGAAGCACGATAAGACAGAACCTGATCTGCATTAGGTATGAAAGACTGTTCAGAGTAGTAAGAGCTTACCGATAAACGTAACCAGAGCAGCCAGAGCACAAGGCAAAAGATAAGGAAATGTTACAAAAATTTGTAAATTTCCAAAGATGTGGGGCCACTTTTCAGCAGGACGTTCAACTGAAACCAAACTCAGAGTTGAAGATGCATCTTGAGAGTAATACTCACAAGATCCTCCCACAATCGCTCCGCCGACACCACCCATTCCCCAGCAGAATCTTTGTAGAAAGAATTGAAACATACGCGCTTGGCATATTACTTTTGATGCTCACCCTAGAATGGCATACGCTCTCCCCTCATTACTTGGATCCGTAATGAAAGCCACACAGCCACGAGCGACACCAACAGAACCTGCGAATATGCCTTGTAAAAGACGAATACAAATTGCTTGTCGTAATGTCGTCGCCGTCCCGAAGATAAGGCAAGTGACAGCGCTTCCTAATAGCGATATTATCAGGACAGAACGTCGACCGTGTTTCTCCGCGACGGTAGCCTGGTGTGGCCAGTCAGACCAGGCCAGTAATATAAACCTTGGGAAAATACCCATAGTAAAGACGTTACAAATTGCGTTAGAAAAAAAGTCGACACTGCAAGACACAGTCAATATTAGACTTGTGTTGGACATTACACTTACCAAGTATTCCTGTCCAAAATGCGACAGTGGATTCATCGGCGCTTTCATCAAATCCTGCACAGGTGGTAGGTTGACTGGTAGTCAGAATCAACTCTTAATATCGCATACCTTTCACCATGAAGAGAATGAAAGGTGTAGATACATTAGCGCACAAGAACTCGCCAAGCACAGTCTAAAAATCAGGATATTGGGAACTTGGGGTCACGTATGCAACGAATAACTCACGATAGACAGCACAATCATTGAAACGATAGGAAGGGGAGTTGCATAGACTTCGGCAGACGACTGGCGCACCGACGGTATTGGGGCTCGTTCAGATGAGAACGATTGGGTTCTGACATGGCCATCATGGGTTAAAATATCATTCCTGGGTGAAGAGAGACTTGGTCTATGCTTGCTGTTAAATGATAATCGACTGAAAACCCTGCGCAATGGTGTAAGATGTGAATCGTGTGCAGCTTGACCGTCCTCCATTGGATCTTGCACACCAAACGTCCGTATTGGAGTAGCGCCTCTGTCGGGTTGAGCGCTCATCCTGAACCACCGACTGAGAGGAGAAAGAAGAGCGTAACAGCTACACCAAAGTTATTTCTTCGACTAGTTATAAGCCTTTTGGATGATTTACGGGCCGGGCGTTTGTTCGATGGAAGCGGTAAATGTTTGTCCAACCTGCAAATTCAACAGCGGGCGCAACACTGTGAGTCAGCAAGTCGAAGGAACTGGAATCCTCGCCCTAGCCTCACTGTTAGCACGGCTTTCCAACGGCGCAAAGCAACAAATCGGTGACAAGCACAGTGACGATAATTTGCAATATTGGCAGGCTCAGGTGGATTTCCAGCAAGGTTGATCAATGATTGATTGATAATTACCATAAAGGTATTATCGAAATATTCCATTCGTCATGCCTTATCGTCCAGTCAGTTTAATCGCGCATCGACTTATTCAAATGGATTCAGTCACAAGGACTAATTGTGTCTGCTTGCGATAACCTTATCTTCCTCTTTGGTCTTCGATTGTTCAATTTTCACCCAGACCCAAGGCCACCAAGCCCTTTGCCAACTTCTTCCTTGCTCTTCCTCCAAAATTGCTCTGTGGCTCCCATGCAGGGCCAATCCACGATTGGAATACATTGGGAGCCAACCATTTACGGGAATTGAATCTTTCTTATGGTCGTATCCAACGGTGCAGGATTATTATTGTCGTGTAACACTTATCTTGTATCAACATGTCGACCGACTTTACGCTCCAACAACCACAGGCTATTGGAAAATTTACTTATGGCACTGCCGGACTTCTCCCCAAGCGAAGCTCAGCTGCATTGGTTCTCAGCATATGGTGAGTTGTCGATCGACATCATTGTTCCTGAATATCGCGGTGCACAAGCTTGGCCTCGTCGAGACCCTAATCTCCGGAATATTGACACCATGTAGGCTGGTACAATATCCGCAACTTCTTTACTGGACTATCAATCCGTGTAGCAGTCGGTCGACTTATTGCTCCGAAACTCCAGTGAGAATTCATCCTTGAGGCCGGAAGTGGCATCTCTGACCTCCATTGAGCTAGGACCCGTCGACGACCGTACGCGATACTCCAATTTACCTCTATGCTCACCCTTCCCTGTTTCGCATCAGTCTTGACTAAACGCTGATTTGATACCCGTGTCCAACTACTCTGGTTACTACAACCGGCCGGTTTGATTCGCTAGGCATGGCATGGACTGAGTACGCGCCTTTGCTCTTCTTGTTCCTCATTTAGTGCTTGGAGCCCTGGGATGTTCCTGCAAACCATGAGTATATACTATGCCATCGATCGATTATCTCTGAGAAACATTTTTGGATTGAAAGATGGAATCGTATGTACGTTGTACATACATCCGTCCACAATACCCCTAGTCGTCGTGTTTTCTTGCCTCCTTCTGCTCCTGTCAGATCGACGCTTCTGGCCGACATCTATCCATCCCACTAGCCTCCTATATTCCGAATAACTGAGAAAATAGAACCCTCTCGCAGGAATATTGTTACAGGCTGTCGTGTGTGGATTATGTATGAATCTAGCTCGGTGAGCGAAGATTTCGCCAGATTACAGGGTCTCGAGAATTTATGATCCGGGATCAATCATGGCACCTATCACCAAGAAGCACTGAGGATGCTTTTGTATATATAAGCATGCATGTCAAAATCGACCCCCAATTGTGTATGTTCGTGAGATCCATACTTGCAGTCGACATGGATCTTCCATCCCCCTGATCCTAAAGGCTTTGGATCTCTGATTTAACCGCCGATTTTCTACAGACTTTGTCTTTCCGAGCGAAGTGCCAAGCAGAAGTTTGCGAAATCCTTAATGGCATTCCGCCCGTCCTCCAGAGACTTTCCGAATAAGGGCGGTAAGCAGGGCGCGATTGCTGCGGAAGTCGTTGACGGAGATTACTTTCGTGAAATTCGCTACCCCGAGCAGACGCGAAAAGGATGTTTGTTGAAGGTCTCTATCGGTCGATTGGTCAAAAAGTAGTTTGTAATTTCAGTTCCCGTGATGAGGTCACCTACCCATCTTCAACATGCCTGACTTTATCTTTCTCGTGACGCGTAAGATTAACCGAGAATGCCGGCATATCTGCTCCTACAATATAACCACTGCCTCGGAGAGCTCGATGGGCAGATTTTCAACACGTTTTGTACTTGAAAACGTATCATGTAGATTGAGTTCTGTTCGAGGAGAAAGCGCATCGCCACCCGGACTTGCCAGTGATAAGATACATGTATGGTATTTATTATTATTATTTCAAAGGAACTCAGCCGATTAACGACTTCACATCATTGCTCCCCGACTATCGGTTTAATCCACTATTGCTGTGTCCTTGTCTACCATCTACTTGTCACAATTCAGCCAATAAACATTCGGTGCCGCAGATTGAGCTGAGACGTTCTCCTAGTGTTTAACAACCACGTCATGCCGGTTTGCATTTGTAAACATGCTCTTGTCAGATTCGTCAGCGAGGAGTCATACATCGAACAGCAGACGTCAAGGAGATTCTTCCCATTTGGGACATAAACATTTACATAGCTTGTCAACGACAATACCTGGTCTTTCTGTGTTGACCTGATGCAAGGTGTATACGGGACCCAGAGTGGCAGTTTCAAGAGCAAACAAATCTCATACAATCTTGCTGATCACGATCTAGTAGGTATATCTATTCTAGGAAGCTTGGAATCTTTCCCAATTCTGAACTTTCATGCAAAGACAGACTTTTGCCCGATGGGGGTCACGGATTCGGCATTTCCTGACGGGCGTGCTGAGTCCGCATATCCGTGCCTTCTTTCGCTCTTGGAGTAGACACCGCAATGGCCCTGGGAGAGAAGACTGAAACTTTGTTTCCCTGAATGGAGATACTCCGATTTGGAATCGGGTTGCAAGCTTTCTGCGATCTTATAAAAGGTGCGCCCGACACACCTACTTTCCTTCGCTCCTTTTCATCACCTAGTGTTAACTTGCTTTCCTCGAGCTTTCCTCGCCCTTTCTCCAATCTTTCTATACCTTTCCTCGAGTTTTTCGCCCTTCGCTCTTTACCTTTACTTCCGCTGCCATTAACATGTCAGCCTCTACTAGTCAACTACTACCTATCGCATCTGCCTCTAAAATCATCCTACCTGATCTCGTCTCACACTGTGACTTCAAACTTCGTTTCAACCGTCATCGCAAACAAATAACTCGTGAGACGAAGCAGTGGTTGTTCAAGGGGGGGGATCTGAATGGAAAGAAGCGTGACGCCTTCCACGGTTTGAAGGCCGGACTCCTCACGGCCATGACCTATCCGGACGCCGCATATCCTCAACTCAGAGTATGCAATGATTTCCTTACATACCTCTTCCACCTCGACAACCTCTCCGATGATATGGATAACCGCGGGACGCGTTCGACGGCTGATGTTGTGCTCAACTCTCTTTATCACCCTTACTCTTACCGGGGCTCAGAAAGAGTCGGGAAGATGACGCGAGAGTACGTGGTTTTTTGCAGTATTTTGTCCCGTGGTGTTCATTGACTGCTCGTCTTAGCTACTACAAACGAATGATTCTCACTGCGTCGCCTGGCGCCCAGCAACGCTTCATCGAGACATTTGATTTTTTCTTCCAAAGCGTCACTCAACAGGCCACAGATCGCACGAAAGGTGTTATCCCCGATCTTGAGTCATATATCGCCCTTCGACGCGATACTTCAGGATGTAAACCATGTTGGGCTCTGATTGAATGTTTGTTGACCCCTTTTCGCTCCCGCCTCTCGGACTGATTTTCCGTCTCCAGACGCGAACAACCTCAACATTCCTGATGAGGTCATGGAACATCCGATTATTCTATCACTTGGCGAAGCCGCAAACGACCTTGTTACATGGTCTAACGTATGTTATTCATTTCATTGCCGCATGCCGCAGTCGCATGGCTAACGATCAGATCTTTACATACAGGACATCTTCTCGTACAACGTGGAGCAGTCAAAGGGTGACACGCATAACATGATTCCCGTTGTAATGAATGAAGAAGGCCTTGATTTACAATCAGCTGTTGATTTTGTCGGGAACATGTGCAGACAGTCCATTGACCGCTTTGTTGAAGATAGGGCCAACCTACCTTCATGGGGTCCAGAAATCGACAAAGACGTAGCCATTTACGTGAATGGGCTTGCAGATTGGATAGTGGGGTCATTACATTGGTCATTCGAATCGGAAAGGTACTTTGGGAAGACCGGGCGGGAGGTTAAAGTGAATCGTGTCGTCAACCTCCTTCCCCGGCGTGCTTAAAGAAAAGCAAGTTTATCTCCCCTAAGTAAGTTCCCTCTTCCTGTTCTTGTATACTTCCTGACTGTCGTCTTTTGATTGCAAAGTTATTCATTGGAATTTGGCACACGGAATGCAATTCATCAGGAATTCTCCTTGCATCACTGGCCTCTGTATTTTTCCCCGCCGCCAACTGTATTTTTACGCCTCCTCTTTATTTATTAAATACCACATAATCCCTAGAAACTTATCCTCCCACACTCCTTTCTCTGCAGGACACATTTATTGGTTATTTAAATAGATCCTTGGATACAGTTCGATTACATACATACATACTGTCATTACAATCATAGCGTTAACTTCGCGCGTATATATTATTTGAAGTATTGTATATGTTATAATCTGGCCAATAGGCCGTGTTTATACATTGTGACAACTCAACGATCAACGATTAAAATGTCGCCTCCATTGCAGGCATCAAGCGACTATTTCGGCGTATCGTAGGCTGCCGCCTTCGAGTGTGTTTGACTCGTGATGACATGAACCTCCAGGGAGTAATGATATATGTCGACAATAACCGCATATCTATCTGGTGGACATACCGTACCAATCTTTTATCCTGAGACACCCCGCAAGCCTGATCTTCGGGTGTCTGGTTGATTAGCATTGCCCACATTGATATCCATGTATGCAAACGACAAGCTACAGCAGGCCACAGTAACATGACTTTGTCAAGGCAGGAATGTTATTGGGCATATGTCGTGCATGCATGTATGTTGTTACATCCCTGCATCAAGGTGGAACGAGGCACCCGCCTGGAAGTCTCGTAGATACTAGAAAAGAGTTTTTAATATTTATGATGCGTCTTGTTCGCCTCAGGGCTCATGAGTACTGTCAAAAGCCAGTGAAAGCAGTATTTGCTTGATCTGTAGTAGCAGTATATTACCGTAATGGTCACTGAACGCCGGGGTTCCGAGAGCCAGACCACAATGCATCTACATCTATCCGGATCCTCCGCATCCGATTCATGTCTCTAGCACCGCCTGTCTATGTCAAGATGGAAAGCTCTAATGATACGTCCTGTTGGTGTGTCAGACCTATCTGGTGCCTTGCACACGCAAGATCGCCGCAAGGCAAGGAAGGTACACGGATCAACGTTCAATGATCGAATTCGAGGCACTGAGGCAATGCTGGTAAAAATAGTCTGTACCTATCTCCCTAAGATCTGTCGGAATTGATCTCAACCTTTCAACAGTAACTTGACAACAATGATAACTCGAGTTCGATTTTTTGACTTACAGGGGGCGCTGTCCAGTTGAACACGTTACATACATAGCCTTTGCGCCCTAAGCACCTAAGCACGAGTTCGACCCGCTCAAACTATACCAATGGCTGTTGCAATCTTCCGGATCTGTACGGTCTGCACGGCGAGTCAGGAGTACGTGCTTACTCAGTGCTCGGCTGTGGGCATGGAGACATCTGTAGTCATTCTAAATCAATATCCACTTGTGCGGCCGAGTCGTCGGTAAAACTGCGACAGCAAAGGAAATAATTCAGCGGAACCTGAAAATGTACTGACGCCTGAGCGTCCAGCGCAAACATCGTGTGAGGCGCAAGTGGTAGCCGCCTGGTAATCTCCGTAACTGTAGCGATCAAATTTTGATGGAGAATGCACAGTTTGAGTTGTTAGTACACTGTCATCAAGAACATGATGAGAAAGTACCAGAGAGAATACACGAGTATCGCTTTGAAGCGATTGTATAGGATTGATAACTGCATTATCCACCCCATTATGGTCGGTGAGGCCCGCGTATGGAGGATGGAGTGTTTCGCACCGATTCGAGCCTGGGACTCCGGTATGCCCGCCTTTCATTGTCCAGATTATGGGATTACTGTATCGTGAATACACTATTTTTTCGGAATTTCTTTTCTAAAAAATCCATTGAAATAGAATTATACCAGCGTAAACGGCAGAGATCCGATCATCAGATTTTTTTTCTCGTCGAGGAATAAGAAATTTATTCATAGCTACCAATGAGGGGTGTCTAAAAATTGTCGGGTTGTGTCATATGTGGTGACGGAGTAATTCAAAATCCATCATGTTATGTGTTTCACTTTTATTTGGAGGCAAGCAGAGTCAACCCAAAATTGTGGTGATCATCTCGTAAAAGGTCCGAAGCTTATGCCTGCTGGATGTCGAAGATTTCTCATTGTCCGCTACTCCATATGTATAAATTCCTCATATTGCTCGAATTTTTTTAGCCTCGGTGTGTGGATTTACTTCTCCTTGTAGGACATTGGAATGGAGAGGTAAACGTCAGAGCTCGTCGTCATGGAACTTGGTTCGCAATTAGTCGGCGGCTGCTTGACACATACTAATGGACAGAATTACAGTATGTCCAAGACTTGGAGAACACATTTTTGCGGTCAGCGATACCACATCATAGATCCAGACATTGTCTATAAATGTGCTCACAACATGAACCAATCACATCAACAAGATCAATATTATTATCTCGACGTAATTGATACTTTCTAAATCGCCGCCTTCTTCCCCGGAACCTCCCAGAGTTGTTCCCTAATGATCCAAGGCCCATCATACCACATCTTCTTCTCAAATACAAAATACTCCGTAACGCGTGCGGGTTCGGCCGAGGAACCACCCTTGACGCGTGTCGCGGCCTGGGCATGTAGTGGGACGCCTTGATTGGTGTATATTTCGAGAGACTGTTATCACCGAGATCCCACATCAGAGAGAGGTAAATACAGCGATAAATAAGATTGTGATAGATGAAGATTGATGGGGTGGAGATGGAAAGAGGGGCAGATGTCATGGATGACGACTGGAGTCATGATAGACAATAACAAGTGATAGGAATGGATGGAAAGAAGGAGCAAACGGGCGGGACGATAAAACTTACCTGTTCAGTATCAATGCGAACCAGTGCCTGAACTATGTTTCTGTTACCAAATTTTGGAGGGTCCTGCGCGAGGTAGCCCTGGGCCGCGCGGATACTCAATACACGTGCTGGGGTTACTTCTTTATGGAAGTGCCAGATGTATTTGCAATCCCGCTTCTGTTTTTTTCTCAGGCGGAGGACTGTGTCTTGATATGTGTTTGAAGTGAGCTCCTTGATGGTTTGGTCGTCGCCTCTGAAGGGGACAATAGGACGGGTCAGAGTTGAAGCGATGAAGGAAAGAGAGCTTATTACTGACTTTGCGACGGCGGTGTTGAGTTGGCGGTAGGTGTCAAGAGCTGCTTTACGCAGGGGGGCCAACCATGAGCCCTCCGCTATAGATGTCGTGGTAGCAAGACGCCATGGCCATCGCGTCAAGAACTTGTGCCACCATCGGTTGCCTGATAAATCAAGACCAGGAATGCCGTTTTCCCATGCAAGCAGTGCCATACTATGAATGAGGGACTTCAGTAACGCTCGATCGAAACGTGACAGAGCAGAAGGGACCTCATGTAATTCTTCAATGCATTGTTGCGATTCTCCTTGAACTGTTCAAACATTTCACGCCATGAGGAATAGTCAGAGCGGTGAGAGAATCTAGTGGAGTATGGTATCATGACATCTTGTAGAACATGAGCGTGAGTATTAAGTGGGTAAAGAGAGTTTGAAAAATTTAGAGTTGCAACATGTGTCGCAGAGCAGAGGAGCGCGTACAAGACGCGTCATGTACGGAGAACAGACGAAAAAGGATTACGTACCAAATGTTTCTACTTCATTTCCCCAAATATCTCGTGTAGGGGCAAGCTTGGACAAAGCAATCGCCTGCTCAAGTCGTGCCAGTTGCTCTTCTGGACTCATCTCTTCCAACTTCTTTTGTTCCAAATACCTCAAATTCAGCCTCCCTCCACTCTTTAAAAGTTTGGGGCGTTCAGACTTTGCCACTGTTTTTGTGGTTGAAGACTGAGTGGCTGGCTTTTCAGTTGCAACGTCTGGTGGAGTTGGAGGTGCTGCTTTTGGTACTGGTTCCGCCGATTTTACTGTAGGAGCAACTTTCGGTGCTGGTTTCGCCGATTTCACTGTAGGAGCAACTTTCGGTGCTGGTTTCGCCGATTTTACTGTAGGAGCAACTTTCGGTGCTGGTTTCGCCGAGTTTGTTGTAGGAGCAACTTTCGGTGCTGGTTTCTCCGATTTTGTTGCAGGAGCAGCTTTCGGTGCTGGTTTCGCTGACTTTGTTGTCGCAGCAACTTTCGGTACTGGTGTCGTTGATTTCGTCGTACTGGCTTTTGGTGCCGGTGTCGCCAGTTTCGTTGTAGGAACAGCTTTTTGTACTGGTTTCGCCGGTTTCGTTGTAGGAACAGCTTTTTGTACTGGTTTCGCCGGTTTCATTGTAGGAACAGCTTTTTGTACTGGTTTCGCCGGTTTCGTTGTAGAAGCAACTTTTGCGACAACGGTCTTCGCTGCTTTACTGTTTTTCGTAACTACAGCTGCAACTGCATACCCGCGGGAAGCGAGTCGAGGGTGCCCGGCGAATGCAGAACTGGGGTTTTGCAGGAGGCATCGCGTTCCCCAGTACCGCCGAGAAAGTATTGCAGCCATACCAGTCATTACGTTGATGCCCACAATTTTTGAGGCGATATTTGTTCTTGTTACACTCGGCTATTATCGGCATATGAGTTACGCAAACTCGTGCCGAAATAATTTCCTATTTCCCGAGTTTTTCTCAGTTTACCCTCGACCACCACCACCTCGCACATTTATAATGCCTGTAAGCGTCCTCCTTATCCTCATTTTCCATTTTCTAACTCAGTATCAAGCGTCAATCTCGCGGTCGTTCCTCTGCTGCCCCGCGTGCGGCTCCTGCTTCGCGTGCTGCTCCTGCCGCTGCTCCCTCCCAGACCCGCTCAGCACACACCGCAGCCGCTCCTGCAGGCTACGCCACCCCTCATGCTCCCGCTCCCCCTGCGGCTGCATCCCACGCGGCTGCGCCTACACAAACCTCTTCTGGTCCCGGTATGCTCGCCCAGATGGCTGCCACTGCCGGCTCAGTCGCTGTCGGATCTACCATCGGCCATGGCCTCTCCAGTATGCTCTTCGGTGGCTCGTCTTCATCATCTACTCCTGCGGAGGCACCGGCTGCTCCTGTTCAGCACCAACAGCAGAACTTTAGTGCCCCTAGCTGCGAGGCTCAGGCGAAGGGTCTGTTTCTCATTTCACCTGAATCTCTTTATTGATGGGAATCCGTAGACTTCACTAAGTGCCTGGAAAAGGCTGACCTTCCTTCCTGCCAATGGTATCTCGATGCTCTCAAGGCTGTACGTACTTTGGTTCCATTTCCTCTTCGCATTGTCGCTTACGTGGAGGACTTCATTTTTAAGTGTCAAGCAGCGGCTGCTCCTTACTAATGGATAGATTGTTTCGTGAACGCTGTCGTTGCGCTAAACTTTTGTCTTTTTGTAGTCTTGTAGTTAGACACATGTAGTGCGTTTTTAAGAATGTGATCGTCATGTGTCTGTCATCCTGTTATCCAAGAAAAAAGATCGTTCCGATATTTTACTACAGTAAGTACAAATGTGCGTCGCTGATTAAAGTCTTTCGACTCCCACTTTTCCGGTCAAGGTTCAGTGCAGGAAGTTTTGTGTTTCCTGAGGGATAAGAGTCAGTTTCAGCTTCCGAAGAATAGTTACAGCTGACGTACTTCCAATCCGCTCTCTGACATTCAGTATTGCAATCTACCATACATCATCAACCAATTATCGTACAAACGAAAAAAAGACTAGACTTACAATGCGCTTTTTTGCACACATTACAAACCAACAGCTTAGTATCCCGTTTGCCACATTTGCCACACGCGTTTGTCGTAAACTTTACTGTATCCTCCATAGTCGCAGAGCCTGACTTATCAACCCGAATCTGAGGCAGTGGCAAATCTACCACTTCCTTCCTTCTAGGCTCCTCCCCACTTGCCTCCTTAACGATCCCAGCATTGATCTCATCGTTTGCAACAATAATTCCCAGATTATCTTTCACTTCTTGCAATTCACGATAAACATACAACTCCCAACCCTTCGTTCCTGGCGGCAGCTTCAAAAACGCCTGATGGGTGTTCGCAAGCTCAATGGCCTCGCGGTGGCGCTTCGCAGCAGTGGCACGATCTCACTTATCCCATGCCAAAAGCCCCAACGTAAGCGCAGCGGTGATCTGCATGCCCTTGAGCAATACCCTCCCCCGCTCCATGCGCTCCAACCTCGCATGCCGTTTCGTTGCATTCGGCCTGAACGAGTTCAAGAGCTTGTACGCCTCAGGTGAATTTTCTTCCGTAAAATTCATTTGAGGGTCCCTGAAAAATCCTACGAAGTTCCTTCACACCGTACCCAGGAGCTCTTGAGGCATGTCGTCAGGAATTTGCGTCCCAACCGGGATTGTAAACTTCGCTGTAGGGCTCTCGTCTTTCAATATCTTTTTAATAGATTTTTGGTAGTATTCAAATGCAGAGGCTGCATTTCCTTGATAGTACCGCGTTTCTGCAGATTGAAAGAGCGCAAACCCGGTTGACATAGTGGAATTGTTTGCAAGGAGAACGGAAGAAAGAACAAGAATGCAGGTTAGACTCGATCGTGGCCAATTATAAGTGAAGAACCTGATCTCCCAGTGATCGCCGAACTTTTTCGAAGTTAAGCGCCCGCCGTCCGGGAAAAGCCGCAAGTCTCGCTTCTCTTGACGTCCACTCATCACCGCGATCAACTTTTAGTAACAGTAACGATGGATAAAAGGTCCACAAGTCCCAACATCCCTGCTTGCCCCTACTTGCACATTTGTCATGGTTGAATCGCTTTTTCTTCTCAAAATCGCCCTAGTGGCTGGTGTGGTAAGGTTTTGCCCAGCTTCTTCGTCTTCGGACCAGCCTTAATTCAGGTACAACACGGTGATAGACCTCTCACATTGTAATTAAACGTGTAGAACCACGCGCACTCCATTTCCTGGGCTTCCTCTTCCTCGTCTGGGTCTCTGTCTTTGGTTACGTCTACGTATGCACCAATACTCACCGAGGATTCCTTTATACATGGGCTCTTTCGTGCTCAGTGTCATTGGCTTATGTCTCGGCGCTCTTGGTATCTATCGTGGTATATAGGCTGTCCCCGTGGCATCCACTTGCAAAGTATCCAGGACCTGTCTGCGGTAAATTGACGAAATGGTATATGGCGTGGTGGATTGCGAAAGGCAATAGGCATCTGAAGCTACAGGAGTGAGTTTTCGATTTCGACCAGTCGGCGTTGATTAGGAATTGACTTGGCATGGTTGTTTAGACTTCATCGTAAATATGGTGCTTGGGTCCGAATTGGTATGAAGGCTACTTTATCCGATTTTGGCAGGATTTAGTGACGATGATGTGCAGGACCAAATGAGCTGTCTGTTGCGGACCCCGCCGCGATTCGCCCGATTTACAGTCAGATGTTCAGGTCCCTCTCCTACCAAGGCACGTATGACGGTAATACGTCGGCCGATAGCTTGGATAGTAGATAACGTCTATGTAGGTGCACCCCAGGACGCAGACGCCCTCATCACGACCATCGATCAAAACGAGTACGCCCTTCGGTTGGTGGTTAGTTATCATTAATTCTGTTTCCTTGGGTTCTGTACATTTGTCCTAGGCATGGACCAAAGCCTTTTCCGTTCAGAACATCAAACGTTTCCGAACCCTCGCTAGAGTACGAGTTCTACCGTCCTAAATATCTGTGGGTGCATGCTGATGACAACTTGAATGTAGGCTCGAACAGAACAATTAATGGAGATACTCGCTCAGAAGGAAGGAACTGTGCCCCTCTCGCACTGGATATCCATGTGGTCTATGTGGGAATCAGCCCCTTCCCCTACTTAACGTGTTTTGGCTAATCAGCGTTGTTGTAGCGACGTCATGGGCGACATGGCATTCTCCGGGGGCTTCGAAACGCTCACAGCTGGGAAAGATCCAGAAGGTTGGATGGATGTTGTGAGTTGCTTTTATCCTTGGTGACTGCAATCTCATGGCCTTGATTTACAGCTACACATGGGCGTGCGTTTCGTGGGTGGTAGGCCAGGTCTTCGTATTGGGTGGTCATATATGACTCTGGCATCTCTTAATCACCAGTACTCGGACAAGTTCCATGGATGAGAGACATTTTGGCTCTCGCTCCTTCCCCTGGGCCGATAATGACTTTTCAGAAAGTACGCAACCATTTACCTCTCCAATAGACTACCCAAAAATAACGTGACTTCTGCTCCTACAGTTCGCGGGAAAGAAGGTTCAGGAAACCCGGCACAAATCCGGTGAGTTATGCAACGACATACTCAGTATCATCGTCAGTCCCCGCCCAACCTTCATCTCACGTGCGTATCTAACCCTTTTCCTCTACAGCAAAACGACACCGAAGGCGGAACCGAGCTCACCGAGCTCCAAGCGCACGCCGACGCGTCTTTCATCATCCTTGCAGGTTCAGACACAGTCAGTGAAGCGATGACGGCGCTCATCAGGTATATATGCGCCGATCCCGATGTGCAGAGCCAGCTTCGAGAGGAGATTCTAGCGCCATCTGAAAGACTTGAGGGTATCAGTGAAGATGCGTTCGAATTTTCCAAAGACCGGCTGCCGTATCTCGATGCGTGTATTCAGGAAGCGCTGAGATTGGTCCCGCCAGTTGCTGCTGGTGTGTCCTTTTCCGCTTGAGGCTGAGTTTGGGTACCTTACCCAACGGTGTAGGCCCTTCAAGGTGGAACAAAGATACTGACACTCAGATTCTGGACCACGTTATCCCTGCCGGCACCACCGTCGCATGCCCTAACTATGCTATGTTCCGTGACCGTATGTTCTGTCTTTTTTCACGTATATGGATCGCCTTCGATGATGGTCCGTGGTCTTAGCTCACAACTTTGCTGACCCCGATTCCTTCCGCCCGGAACGTTGGACTCCACACGGAATCATAGGCCCGCACAACAAGGAGGCGTTTGTACCGTGGTGTTACGGTCCTGGAGTGTGCATTGGGAAACCCGTGGCGTTGTATAATATGAAGTAAGCGAGCGTTCATTGTTCGTTGGGATGTCAAGTTA
Organism: Termitomyces heimii; assembly: GCA_003313675.1. Classification (NCBI taxonomy): domain Eukaryota; kingdom Fungi; phylum Basidiomycota; class Agaricomycetes; order Agaricales; family Lyophyllaceae; genus Termitomyces; species Termitomyces heimii. Next base: position 5,568 of record QLON01000173.1, on the reverse strand, counting down.
ATTGGATATCGCTGTAGGTTATTGACGACGAATTTATTGAGGAATTTTGAGGTGTCTTTTGCAGAAGATTTTGATGTTGTGAGGTTTGATGAGTCATACAAGGTAGGTTTGTTGGGTTGGTCGTGAGACTTTTTTCTGATAGTTGTCTTTAGGAACATAATATATGGGCTCATGACGAACTTCGCGTCAGGCTCAGGCGGTTGTAGTTGCACTATGACTTGCTCGTGACATCTGACCCTTGCACAAAGGGAAAACGTTCGTCTAACTAAGTATTCATCTAAATAAGTATTGCTTTGAGGTGCTTCGTCTTCTGGCGGACTTCTCAAGCGTAATATCACGGTATCTGTCATCTTCTCCATGAGTGAATTCAGGCAATTGAGGCGAAACGCGAAATAATTGGACAATCACTCTCTGGCTCAATACTTATGTTTTCTATATATGATTTTGACCTTTTTCATGCCCTCTTTGAACTTGCCTACAGCCGTATTGTGTGTATTGTGCGGTGTAATCTGCTAAGCGTTTTTACGTCGAGGAATCAGCGAGGCGAGTTGAGAAGAGGGGGTAGTGGTTCTTGGCTTTAAGGAGTGCTGTCGCAATATAGGCATTAAGAACGAGTGCGCAACATACTTCGGTCTCGACCATGAGGAAAATTGGCATTCATGTCTTGTGAATGATGTTTATCGACCATTCCTCATGGTGGTACATGTGACAAATGTTAAAGGGAATAGTTCGTGGGATCCCTAAGGTTTCCGTCAATCGCACCTGGTCACGAATATACGAAAATTAATTTTGTTGCAGCCGTTGGCAGAATAGGTCATATTTCACTCGATGTCATTGGTTTCCTGTGATTTTTCGTGCGTGGCAATTCGCGAAGGCTCTTGCAGATGCTCATACTAAAAATATGTGAATTCTGTACTTTTTTATTTGGTTTATCTCTCGGTTCATTCCATACATCAACTATCGGCGCGCAATGACAAGTCCATATCAAGTCAGATCATCGCACAATTTGAAGATCGTATGCATATCCGTATGCATATATAAATGTATCCCCGGGTGCCTGTTTTCGGAATATTCTAGGCTCATGTGGCAGCAACATATTCTCAGCTGGCTGTGAGAACTAGTACATTTTTCTACTTCATCTGCTTGCTCGCACTCAGTAGGGACTCAAGGCTTCCAAGCACAAGAATACAAACAAGATACCCTCGAGTTTGTCATACGGGTAACCTTGGATAAAATATATGTATACTGTCGTCTAATTGTGATGATCCGACCTCATATGGACCTATCACTGCACGCGGATAGCCGTACCGAGAGTATGGCCTGCTTAGATTTTGTGATGAGCGCGAGAAAATTCGGCTCGTGCCTTATGTTACCGATATGTTACGGATGTTCCGGCTGTAAGACAGGCCATGGAGAGTCGACAAATGCCAGCTACATTTGGTAAAAGGTACCTCGTGCTCAATGCAGGCACCGGGAGTAGATGCTTACTGTATCAGCAGTTGACGGGATGTTGCTGACAGAGACCAACATTCTGGGACTTTCCATTGTATTCTATTGATCACGGTTCACAGTATAGCTGATTTAATAAAGACCTCGTCCTTCTCTGTCTCTTTTTTGGCTTTCCCGCATGTCTCAAGTACGTGGGTTACCCCTGCTGAGTGGGCCGCCGCCGGACATGGGATCTGGTGACGCATGCAGGAAATGTAACAAGGAATTCAACATGTTTCTAAATAGATCGCGCAAGTGTAACCACTGTGGTAAGTTCTGAACCGGTCATCCAACTCCAGGTCCATTTCTCTCAGTCTCTTAGGTTATCTGTATTGCAGTAATTGTTCTGATTATCAGGCGATGATGCCGCGTAGCGGACAGGAGTCAGGGTATGAACCCAAGCCAGTCTGCGCGTACTGCATCGACTTCCTGAACAGTGAGTAGTGAATGTCTGTGAACGCCTTGCGCTGAACAGATCATAGTTACTGCTGCTGGAAAGAGCATGTTGAAGGACTTGCATTCATCCAAGCTTAAGAAATATCTGGAAGCATACGATATCGATATTGGTCGTGTCTTTGAGAAAGATGATTTGATCGATGCCATTCTGAAGGCGAGGGTGCGTTTACCGTTTCCCGTTCTAGTTTGTGTGCCACCCATTTGACTGTACATATCGTAGAACTCCAACGGCTGCCTTTCACCAGAAAAAGAAGTATGTTTATCCTGGTTCGAACCTGACGAATCTTTGACAACTGTTTTGAGTAGGACTATTACAGAAATTATTCTGTCCCAGACAGATCGACATCCCATACACGATATCGTCTATTTGGTCGCTCCGCCGGACAGAGCTCAAATCGACCCGTAGCCCCTTCGCCATCAGTCCCGTCTACACGTCCCTACAACTTTCCTCGACCCGATCTTGAACCCAATCCATCGCCTCAGCAACCACGCACTCCCCGGTCAGGACCGCCGCCACCGCCACGGCAAACTCATCCATCCCAACGATCTCCCCCATCTGTACCCCCACGACCTCAGCATCAGTCGGCTTACCCCCCACACCATCACCAGCAGCCACATAATCAGTATCAACAATACTCTCACCATCAACCGCCCCATCCTACGCCGCCACACGCATCCCGTCCTACCGGACAAAACCAACGACCCTCTGCCGCTCGGTCGACTGAGAATCTCCGCCAACCTGGCGTGGAACAACCTCGCCAACGCACAGCATCCGCCGCTTCTCCCGTGACTTCACCTCCACCCACACTCGACCAGCTACTGGAAATGCCCGATGACTCCATTAAAGCGCTGTCCATCGGCGCGCTCAAGTCCATTCTATTCACAAATCACGTCAATGTACGTCAGATATTGGAGAAGGGAGATCTTATCATGAAGGTGAAGGCACTGATTGAGGACGAGCGACGAGACCGGGAGAGGCAACGTGTGTTGCACGAGGCGGAGGAGCAGGAAGCAATCGAGAGACAGAGGGCCATGTTAGAAGAGCATGCGAGAGCGCAGGCGGAGAGGGCGGAGAGGGAGAGGGCGGAGCAGCAGAGACAGGAAGGGGCAAGCCCCGTTTTTGGTGAAGCGCAAGGTCAAGGCACAGCACAGAACGCAGGGACGGAGAGATCCCCTGAGCCTTCGTCTGCCCCCGTGCCGCCACCCAAGTCGCCTCCGAAAGCTCGTGGCACCGCGGCAGACTTGGAGCGTACTGGTCTCTGTGTTATTTGTCAGGACGAGGAGGCTAATATTGCTATTGTGGATTGCGGGTATGTCTTTGCGACCGAGTCGTCCGCAGTCGGCTTCTTACCATTTCTACAGTCATCTTGCGTTGTGCAGGGGATGTTCTGAACTGATCATGGCGAGCTCAAGAGAATGCCCACTTTGTCGGACGAGGATCGTTACAGAGTCTCGATTGCTCCGTATCTTCAAAACATAGACATTGTCGAACCCCCATAACAGAAGCTCATTGCATCTCTTCACATCCCTTCAGCGTGTCTTACATACTGCTCTGTGTTATTCGAACTGATCCTTCGTTCTTCTGATTGTCACCCACTTCACTATGTTCAACTCAGGAATTACAATACACCGAACTAATATCACAACAAGGAGCTGGTAAGATAAGCATGATGTAGGCTCGAGAATATATGTAAATGGGCATTAGTAGAATATAATCATCCCAGTTCCATCAGGACACAAAAACTAAAAGCAGAACGAGACATCGTTAACAATGAGACAAGGATTGCAATGGTGCTCTAGAGTGCGCAGCTCATTCGTCCTCAATGAGCTTCTCGATATACACAAACGACACCATAATGTCGTCTGCAAAATTCTTCCATCCAGACATGATCTCTAGAAATGGTTTGTTTGCTTTACTGGTGAAAGATTCTTGTTTTCCTTCAGGGTAATAACGGGCAACGAGCATGTACGGATGGCTGTTCTGCCGTAGCTAGAAATGCCACCCGAGGACAATGAGACAATACTGTCCTCTTCAAAGCGTGTCCACATACCTCTCCCGAGCTAAGCTTCCATCTAAATTGATACCCGCCAATTTCAAAGACACGGTCGCTAGAGTTTGCCGAAGAAGTCAGTTTCTTGTACAAGTAGAGACGAAGACACGTACCGACCATGTATTCCCCAGCCCTTCTTCTTGAAAAACGACCTTGTCCGAACTTCCTGGTTGCGAAAGCGTAGACGCGCAGAGCAGAACGTCCTCCACGCAAACTGCGCAAGATGTGAAGACAACTCATGTCCATTCCAATCCTCTATACGACTAATTGTCGTAGTACGTCCAAAGATCTTCCTCGGTGACCAGGTTTCATAGATGACATCACCATTCTCAGTGCTGAACGTAGAGTTCCATGCTTTCTTGCCGGACATATACAGTCTCATGGTTGGCAAAGACAAGGGAAGGTGATGAGAGAGTCCGACGTCAAGGGGAGATTTGTCAAGCGACTGTCTTGATAAAGTCTTGTTTCATCAAAATAGTCCTTCAAGATAGTCTTTATATATACACATAGCTGTGGTCGAAGCACTTATTTGTCGTGCCTCGTGTCCACCTGTCAAAGATGTTATTAAGTGTTGTGGCCTTCGCACTAGCCCTGGTTGGATCTTAGGAGTGAGTCAAACAGAAAAGAGTTCGAGATGGCTGGTCTTGGGCCAGAAGGAAAAAGTCGGGAGAAAACATGGATTTCCGGTTATTGATGGCCCAACCACGAGTCCTAACGCATTATTCGAGTTAGGTGTTAATCAATGCATTCAATTGTAGACTGTGTATATGGACATAAGGCATTCGTCGCACTCGATTGCAACGACCCTCTGTCCTCTTGTGCAGTTCCTTCGTCTGTCCTCGTCTTATGGTCACTACTGCGATAAAAATGATGCTTGTTTAGATGATGTATGGTACAATGTACATACCATGCTTAAGTTGCTCTCCGACCGACCTGCAGACATTCCAATTATTAGGAGGCAGACGTACTCACGATGCAGCTAACATTCAGCGATCGTTTGTACCCAACGTATACACTGCTGGATATCGCCCTCGTAGGAATACGAAATATCATTATCCACCCACTCACCGAGCCAGGTCAATGGTGAAGAAAATAAAAGCTCTAGATCACGAGTGGCGGTTTCCTTGCAAGTGCATCGTGATAGCAATGATCAGTACGTCAATTTATTTGGCATTGGAAATGTGCAGTCCCATTACTAACGTTAACGAGATATCTCAACATCCTTTCGGTTTCTCGCTTCCGGCGACTTCTTTGGATTCATAATTTTTCGCCATGCAACTCGACATGGAAGAACTGTACCTTCTAGCATGACTCCTAACCGCCAGAACTACTGCGACACCCCTGTAGCTCGGACCTCTCTTCAGTCAGATGAAAAAAAAAAAACTTTTCTCAAGAACAAGTCATCCTTGGCACCATTAACTTTGCAGGGAGATGTATCTACAATACCTGACGCAGTCAGATGAGGCCTTGTTGTTGAGTCCCTTCGTCATCGATTGTCGAGACGTTTGTCACACTTGCCGATTCGTCAAAGCGGAGTTTAAATCTTTCGTGGACTCACTCATACCTCGACAAT
>QLON01000170.1:0-45223 GCA_003313675.1 Termitomyces heimii | reverse complement strand
GAGCGACGATTGGACGGCCTTTGTGGCGCGGAGGATACTCTGTGGGTAGGATGAGCCAGGGATTGTGGAGAAAGATACAGGAACTTGCTGTGCAGTGTGACTACGTGCTACACGGGTGCGTGGAGTGTAATCTGTAGGCCCGCGAACGGTGACAGTATCGCGGACAGCGTCTGCAATGCTTGGGGCAGGCATGGGAGCGCGGTAAAGGGGTAAATCCAACATGGTCACGTCTCATGTCCCTTTTCCCACGCCATGCCTCTCCCCCTCTACGACCGCGACGCCGTAGCTGCCCGTGTCCTCGCCGGTGACATCCTCATCGTCTACGACGGTCTCCTCCTCCGCCTTCCTCCTGCATGGCTCGCTGCACACCCCGGTGGCGCCCTCCCAATCCTACACTTTGTCGGCCGCGACGCCACTGACGAGATGAACGCCTTTCACTCTGACGCTACCCTTGCCCGTGTCGCCCGTTACGCCATTGCCCGCGTCCAGCTCCATGCCGGCGCGTGGCTCCCCCTCGTCCCCCCCGTCATGTCCGGCTGGGTCCGAACTCCCGACGGCTGGTCCAGCGAGGCAACACCCGTCCGCGCTGCCGCCGAGATCCTCCTCGTCCCCTCTTCCGCCCCCCGCCCCGCCCCGGACCGCGCCACCCTCGAGCCGGCCCCCTCCCTCGACCTCGCCGTCCAGGCCCGCCACTCCCGCGCTTACCGCGCCCTCCACCGCCGCATCGTCGACGCCGGCCTCTACAATACCCCCTACCTCGCCGGCTACGGCCCGGAACTCCTCCGTTACGCTGCCCTCGCCGTCTGCTCTGTCCTTGCCTACCGCGCCTCCTGGTTCCTCCTCAGCGCCCTCTTCCTCGGCCTCCTCTGGCACCAGCTCGTCTTTACCGTCCACGACCTCGGCCACCGCGGCGTCACCCACCACTGGGCCACTGACCACTTCCTCTCCATCCTCATTGCTGACTTTATCGGCGGCCTCAGCGTCGGCTGGTGGATACAGGTCAGTCCTACCCCACTTTCCTCTATTCCCGCTCATCTCCCTCCAGAACCACAACATTCACCATCGTGCGTCTACTTTTCGTCTCACCGCCTCTACTAACTTTCTCCAGTCGTCACAAACCATCCCTCACAGTATGTCCCTTTTCTATCCCCCTGCCCCTCCTCACGCCCTCCAGTGACCCCGACATCGAGCACCTCCCCTTTCTCGCCATATCCCCCGCCTTTCTTTCCTCCCTCTGGTCATCCTTTTACAAGCGCACAATGCCATTCGACCGCTTCGCCAACACCTTTGTCGCCCTCCAGCACAATCTCTTTTACATCATCTTGCTCTTTGGCCGCTTCAACCTATACCTCAACTCGTACCTCTTTCTCTTCAACAACGCGTTTGACACTCGCCGTGCCAAAGGTGGTCGCTGGGCCTGGATAATGGAAGTAGTCGGCATCATCTTTTTTTGGTCCTGGTATGGACGCGTACTCTACCATTGTCCCTCCTGGCAGACCGCCCTTGCCTATCTACTCGTCAGTCATGCTGCCACAAGTCCTCTGCATGTCCAGGTCCGTCATTATCCTACTCTTTCGTCCCCGTCCAACCATTTACAGATTGTCCTCTCTCATTTCTCCATGTCCACCGCCGACTTGGGCCCCGTCGAGTCCTTTCCACATCGTCAATTGCGCACAACTACAGACGTCATCTGTCACGACTCGGTTGCCTTTATTCACGGTGGTTTGCATCTCCAAGTCACCCATCACTTGTTCCCCCGTCTGCCCCGCCACAACCTCAAGCGCGCCAGCCTGCTGGTCAAGCAATTTGCTCACGAGCAGGGTCTGACTTATGCCGAGTTTGGTTTTCTCGACGGAAACGCCGAGGTCATTGGAGTACTCAAGGGTGTAGCGCAACAGGTCAAACTCATGCACAAGGTTGCCAAGGCGGAAATATTAGAAAAAAAGGTAGCATAAGCTCATATTCAGTACGCGCTTTTGTAATATGACAATAGAGGTCACAAATCTACTTCTTCTTGGCTGCCTCCTCTTCTTCTTTCTGCAAAAACTTTGAGACGCTTGCACGCAACCAAAGAAAAAGCCAACCTTCTGAGCCCGGGCCTTGCGTGCACCCTCGTACCGTGCGTTGGCACGGGCAGTGCGAAGAGTCTTGTATGCCTCAAACTCGCGTTCCTCGGCAGTAATTTTTCGTGGGGCTTCTGCGACGTTGACGACGGGAAGGGGAATAACAGCACGGGTAGTCGGGGCCTTGAGGTCTTCCGCCTAAACCCCAATCAACTCGGCACACCAACAAAGCACAAAAAAAAAAAAAAAACACATACCGAAGAGTCACCCTTCTTGGGTTTGCCAGCTTTACGGGGGAAGACAATCAAGCGGGCCTTGTACGCCTTGAGCCTCTCCACATTAACCTTTTTACCCTCCTCGCTGAGATTTCTCCTCCGGTGGTCAACGACGATCCCAACACCACGGGCCTCTTTCCTCCCGACACCGGCCTCTTTGAGTTCGGCAAGCGTGAATCCACGGCCTTCACGGACCTTGCGGTTGTAGCGGACGGTTTGACCGCGCACGGCGGGGCGCAGGAGCGACTGTGGGCGCACGCCGAGCGTAGCGGCTTTGGCTTTACGCGTGTTGCGTCGGCGGAGCTTACGTCCTGGTTGGTTGAACCACGTGCGTACGCGGCGTTGCCAGTCCTTGCGGAAGTGGTTGGCGTGGAGGACTGTAAATGCCAGGATTGTTAATGATTTGTTCAGTATGTGTTGGGGGGGGGGCGGGGTGTCACCCACCGTTGTTGTGTGCGAAACCCATGTCTTGAGCTGTAATGTGTGGGTGAGTACGGTTTGGGCCTGGCGATGAGGACAGCTGCGACTTACGGTGCTCTTGAGGTCGTCGTCGGGCTTTGCTTCTGTGCCCCCTCCCAATTCAGATGTGGTGGCTTGATCTAGCTGCATAGTATACCCGGATCATGCCGTAACCCTAACCCAATCCACATCGGTCTGCTCTTGACCACCCACCCCAAACGCGATTCTTGTATGCACAGGCTTTGCAATGTGATGACCATGACTAGTGTCGCTTTTACATATGTTTTAGGAGTCATGAATCGTTGCTTTTGATTTGAACTGATAAGATCAGTGTATAGACCAGCTCAATGTTCCTTGATAGTGATATACTCCTCATACCTGCATACAAGGCAGAGACTGTGTTTTGTTCTAGTAAAACACTGTCACTCAACTGTGAGACATACTAGCATCTGCATGCATCATTCTGTTTGCATCCTTTTTACTCGATCTGGCCTGCCCTGTGTGCAGGCACTGCAGTGTAACGAAGAAAAAAGCGAAAAAAACTTTAGACTTTTTATCTTACTACAAAACAGACTTTCCAAAGCTGTGTTTAGTCAATCTCGTTGCATTGCTTTGTGATCAAAGAACATGTCAGAACAGTTGTGAGTGACGACAGTAGTGACTGGCAGGGGGCAGCACCTCCGGGTATCACCTTTTTGCTGATTGCAGACGTGCATGCGAGGTCTCCGTCTTGTTCCATCTATCGTTCCGTATACCAGTTTAAATCGCACAAAGTAATGTTAACAGAAAGATCCCCATGCTCGTACTTGCAGAATCACGGCTGATGAAAGTAAGTATATTTCCTGCCGATCCTTTGTTGACCTGTCAAGAATGTGAATGATGTGATGTGATATGATCAATGTATTACATAACGAGGAAATCTGGGCGTTGACCACTCCCTTCCCCCTCCTGTCCTCCTGTCATCCTGCCGTTTCGCTCTTTTAGTCGTCGTCGTTTCGCCCTTCGTTTTCCTTCCCCTTCCCGACAGAGTTCTCTCTTTTATTCTCCATGAACGCCCACACAAAGCTGTTCTGGGCGATCTCCGTGTTGTGCGCCGTGATCTCTGGCACACGCGCGTTTTCATTCACTGTGACTGCGCCCACTCAATGTGATGACTTGAGTGTTTCATGGACAGGTATATATCCTTCTTGGGGGCTCACTCCGTTTCGTTATCTAACTATGATTAAACAAACAAGGTGGAGTTGCGCCGTTCCTCTTGGTCATTTATCCGGTACGACCGTCGATCTCTGTACACGCCATTTTTTTTTCTTTTTATCGTTGTGCTCTAGTTCTTTGGGTCGCAAAGGAATGTATCTATACCGTCTACAGCGTTTCGCAATGGAGCGGGGTCTTTTAGTTTTCAGCTTCCATTTCCTTCTGGTCAAAGATTCGTTATGACCATGTCCGACGCCACAGGCTACGGATCCGGAGGAACGACGAATATTCAAACCACTGGTACTTCGCACGGCGGGTCGTGTAATACTACGGATCCAGGTAATTATCTATCTTGTCGTAATTATTGAAGATGGCATTGTTCATTGGAACCAGGTGTCGCTTTCCCATTCGAGCTAAATTCCGCGTTGCAACAATGCAGGCATGTGTGCACTTCTTTGCGTAGTTGATCTGGATCTGATACCCCGTAGACCATATACCTTTAGTGGGTACAGTGGAGCTGTACAACCCGTAACGATTATTGTACGTAGCGCGTTCTACGTGTATCCTTCGTTCTCAAACGTATTTTAGGGCACAATACCGGGGGGAGAATCTTTTCTGCTCGTCCCTCCCGTAGGCTCAGTCACTTTTGACTGGAATGCCAACGTAGCTGCCGGGACGTCTTTGGTATTTACAATGGTTGATGCTCGGGGCCGATTTGGAGGAACGTCTGATATCAAAACCGTCGGCGCCACTGATGACGCCACATGCATCAACGCTTCCTCTCCTTCTTCAACAACCGCCAGTGCATCGACTTCCACAACCGCACCTTCTTCTGCTACAAATTCTCAAACGCAGTCTGTAAGCGTCTCCCCCTCAGCTACCCCAGAGCCAGAGCACAAAACTTCGACAGCAGCTATTGCTGGGACGGTTATTGGCGGACTTATTTTCCTCGCTGTCGCTGTGACCTTGGGTTTGTTCTTCTTGAGAAAAAGGAGAGACAACAATAATCACAATAAACCTCGCAATACTGACCTTGATCTTACTTATGACCCGGCACATACATACGGAAACTATCCATATCCTTCTGCTGCGAGCGCTGGTGCCTCTGCGTCTCCACTTACATCAGCTCCTGGTGGTGGCGGATACGATCCGAATCCTTTCACGGATAACCCTCAACAGCCCTATCAGCAGGCTGGCTACGCGTCTTCCTCCCCCCAATATCAAGCGCAGTCGCAGTACCCGAATCTAACCCAGTTTCAAGCTTACTCTGACCATAACGCACCATCGCTATATCAGCAGCCGTCGCATTACCAACCGTCGGAACACTCACTACTACCATATCATTCCCACAATCGCTCACTTGGTTCTGACACAGATTCTTTTAACCCTTACGCGCTGACGAGCAATGCGCCTTCTATAATCCAGCCTTTTGAGATCTCCGACAACGCATCCTCTACGATGTCGAGCGCTCAGCGGAAAGCAGCGATGGCTGGCGTGTCTGGGTATAAGCCCTCGCGCTTCATCGTACACACAGACGTCGAGGATGAGCTTCCACCTCCGAATCAGGATGGCATCGTAGAGCTTCCTCCTCAGTATTCTGAACGACGTGGCGCTCCTCCGATAACTACGACTACTAATGGACCCTCTCATGCTGAGACAACACTGGGATCATCGTGATGATGGAATATGACAGATTTGTACAGTGGCTATATATATCTGGAGATGTTCCTCACTCTCTCTTTATGTTCTATTATACATTCCACAACACCTATCCACATACACAGCCTCGGCGCTTCCAATTCACACAGCGCAGTTACCTCACATTGGTCTGGAAATTTTACTAGTGGACCGCTGGATGGTTGTATTAGATCTCTTGGGTTACCACGATCATTTCGGACTTTTTTTTTTTTTCATAAATGTATGCTGAGATGGATGTCCTTGGTGTGAACATATAGGAAAGAAAGGTTATACTTACGTGTAGGAGAATGACGAAGAAATTGAAGTACAAATTGGATGAAGGGTAGGGTGAAAAGCACGCGCAGGAAGTTCTAAGTATACACGTCGATGGGTTACGTGTCTAAATGAGCTACAGAATGACAAGGTTCGAGTCCGAAGCTTGGCTTGATATGATATACATCCACTATTCACCGGGTGGCGTGGGCTCGATTGTAGGAGGTTCAGGACTTAACTTCTGTCTCGCAAACGCATCAACCAAAGCTTCCTGGTCCTTCCGGCGGCGGTGTCTTCTTCGACGGTCGTCCTTGATTACTCTTTCAATCCGACGCCGGCCCTTGCTGTGGAGGCGAGGATCTGCAAGGGCCTGCTTGCACCTGTAACATGCGAGCTCGATGCTTGCCAAGAGGCGCAGCGTTTCGGAATTGTTTAGCGCCTGTTCGTGTATAGTAATAAATTGAGCAGGCAGCGGGAAACATTCTCTGCCAGTACTCACGTTCAAGGACCAAGAAATCACACGAGACCCTTCGACGCAACCTACAATCACAAAGTTTCCGCGCTTTTCAGCTTGAAGTTCTGATGTCTGGCGGGAACGCACGATTAATGCGAGTACAATAACAAAAAAAAAAAAATCAAGGAACGAACTTCACTGAAAACAGCCATGACTTTGCCCGTGGAGAGCGTGCGTACGACTTTGATTCAAAGTGGTTGAGCTCGCTGTGAGATTAGTAAAAAGGGGACGTGCCGCACCAACTCGGGAAGAATGACCCGATACTTCTTGTGAGACTATGCCTCTTCCCATGTACACCCAAGAGTCCCTTTCAGGCCTGCGTATGTGGACCTTTACCTGAATGTCGCGGAAGGCGTCACGCGAGGCCACGGACGCCGTGGGAGGTGGGGCTTCAGCGAGAAGAGAACATGAGATCGGTAATATATACAGCATGAAGATGGGCGTACTCTGCATACCAAGGTCGTGCAGCTCTCGCGAGGAGCCTGCAGTTTGAGGCTGGGGAACGGGGGGAGCCATTGCAACATCGACCTCCATGGTATCTTCCATCATGAAGGGCGAGGCACCGGTACGGAAGAAAGAGTAAAAGTACACCGAATGGGCGCAACGACCTGGACAGTCGACGACTTGGTCAGTTGAACAAAGCTCAGCGAAAGCTGCCCACTGCCCCACCGCGAACCAATTAGACGCACGTGACCCCTGCGGTAATTCTGCTTTCAAATGTCCGAGTACTCCCAACTCTCATATATACAGCCCAGGCGTACATAAGAAACGATGACTACATCTGATACAAACAGCCTCATTGCTCAATTCATGCGCGTTATCAATGTAAACCTCTCAGGGAGCTGTTCACACCTCTGAGTCATTCGATCCCTTGCGGCCAAGTACCCAGAGTCATGGTGACAGGACGAAGCTATAAACAGCCAGAGTGTCCTGCAGAACCACCCCAAATCCTGTCGAGATGTACCAAGTAGATTGGTATTTTGTATACGTGAGGTTATAGGCAAAACATGGTATACAAGTGCTGGCTGTTGTACATCATGCATCTGAACTCGAAAGGTTGATCAGATCTGTACTAGGCATATGGAAGTCGCATACGTGCATTAAATCACCGCAGCTCAGAAGACAGATATGAACCACCGACAAGGCATAAATTACGAGAGGTAAATTGGACATTTGTTATTGGCGTCCGTTTCGTTGGGAAAGTGGCCACGAGATCAACTCTGTCGTATATATTAAAGAACAGCCAATAATCCATAAGGCAGTGCACTCACGTCTCTAAGTTGTCGTCATCCCCATAGCCGTGGGATGTGTTGTCGCCATTGGCAAGCCCTATTGATCCGTTCTCGCGAGGCTTGCTTTTTGAACCCCCAGGACCCTTGACGTCCCAACATCGTACCGTACAATCAGCCCCTCCGCTTACAAGCAACGATGACTCTCCGCTAAAAGCGAGCGAATATATGGATGCGCTGTGGCCAGTCATCTTTTTTATTCGCTTTCCTGATCCAATATCCCAGAGATTTATAGCCAAGTCCTCTCCTGCAAAGAAGTCAATGAAAGAATGGAGCCAATAAAGGGCGACATTTACCCGCGCTGGCAAGATAACGTCCATCGGGACTTATTGCGAGCGTAGATACAGCTCCCTGGTGGCCCAAAAAGACTCGTACACATGAGCCACGTTGAATATCCCATAATCGTGCTGTCCAATCACTCGATCCTGTTGCAAGATACAGGGAGTTTGGATGGAATTGGAGGCACTTATGAATTTGGTCAATCTACATTGTCCATAACGAAAGGCAAGACCTACGTCAACGTCACTTAAGTGTCCAGCATATATCCTTAAACAGGAGACTCGATCGGTAGACCAGAGCCTGGCCGTCCTGTCCCGGCTCGCAGTGGCAAAGTATATGCCCATTGGACTCCATTTCACGTCCCACACGGGATTCTCGTGTCCACGGAACGCTACAACGTTAGTCAGTGTATCCAAGGACCAGAGCCTTGTAGTTGCGTCTGCAGATGCCGAAAGAAGGTATTTGGGTGGGGTAGCTGAGCCCCCAACAGGGTCAAAAGCGACAGAATACACCGGCCCACTGTGACCTATGAGCTTGCGTGTTGTAGTCCCTTTCTTCTCCTTGATTTTCTGCAGCGATGAGACTGAAACTTATCTGTAAGTTGGGATGAATGACACATCAAGTCACTGACCATCTTTGACAGAGTTAGTGTTGAAATCGCTCCGCATCCCCTGAAGCTTTTCGCTCTTTAGGCTCCAAAGTCGTATGTAACTCTCGGAAAATCCTGCAGCCATTAATGACGTATCTGCAGAAAAAGTGCAGCACGGGGAACTATCGATATGATATGTGAGTCCAAAGTAAACATTGAGAACTTAGACGACCAATACCCTTCAACGACGTCATGGAGGGTGTATGCACAGATACTGGGGAGAGCTCGCGCACGCACAGCACTCGCCTGAGGGGAACTAGCATCGAGATTGGCGAGTACTGTGGGATCAAGACGTATTCGTTTACGAGCGTCTCTCACACTGCTAACTTCTCTTTCCACGTCAATAGATTTGAAGGTCGGAGGATGCGGCAGCAAATCGGACTCAGAGGGTATCACCATGCCGGGTACAGAGGTCGGCCTTGGTATTTGAAATTCGTATTGTGCAGCGGGATCTCTTTCAACCATTGCCTGTTCTCTTAGGACACGTTCTGCCTCGGCACGAAGCTCATCTCCAAGGGGTGCCGGTCCCAATTTGAGATCACCTTTGGAAGCATTGAACGTCTGTGGGCTGGTATAACTTGCATTCGTTGAACCACTGGCTTTGGGTATCAGAGATGAAAGTAAGCCTGTGGACTCTTCCCAGGCATGAGGCGATACAGAAGAGGGATTTGAGGACGTAACTGCATTGCATATGAGTATATTGTGGTTAAGCTGAACGCAAGTGTTACCATCGAAGCGAAGGTGATTATTTACGACTCTCATGACTGCAGCTCTACCACGCTTTCCTTTCTCCCCAGAAAACCCATCTCCAGCTCCAAGTGCTTCGCCTCCGACGCCTTCCGTGAGCCAACCAACAAGTAGGCTGAATCCCGAACGGCTCATACGAACAGAGAACTTTTCATTTCTGAATCGTTGAGCCAGTTCGTCATTCTGGACATGAGCTGGAAGCAGAAGAGTCGAAATATGATGGAGAGTTGCATTATGTGATGGAGAAAGAGATGTCGAGAAGGTTGAAAAAAATCGGAGAGCTTCGTCACGCGTCAATACCGCAGTTTTTTAGGGAGGAGGTTTGCTTACCTGCGTCTTTGAATCCATGCTGGACGAGATCAAGGTAAAAATGACAGAAGATTGGGAATAGGATTGGTCGGAATTCCGGCTGAGTGATATAAAAAGAAGGGACAGAAAACTGTGCAGAGGAACGTACCCTATACATATCCAGAGAACCATCAACCCATGCTTCAAGTTCGCGGAAACCCTCTTGTTTATCGGTCGGATCGAGAGAAAGTATCTCTTCTGCACCAACAGAGCCGATGCTTGATATCAAACTCTGGATATTTGACGGGTTTCCCATTGCAGTGAGTTCTTGTAAGACACTTGAGGAGTCCTTCAGAACATTTTCCCCGAGACGTGATGGTTTGTGCGCAAACACAGCGAGGGTCTTGACCAGTTCATCTGCATCAATGGTTTCCGCTGCTTTTCCCTTGTCATCCGGTGTTGCACCCTCCAGTTCAGCGAGAAATGCCTTCTCCGCCGAAGCGTGACCACGTGAACGGAGATAATCTAGCACGGCTCGATCCACTTGAGAGACATTATGAGAGGGTTCCTGTGCGGGAGAAGGAGCAGCAGGAGATTGGGAAGACGCCGGGGGTGTTGCAGTCGACATGACTTCACCAGATTATATTCGCTCCCGGACAACCTGTTAAAACACCACGTGACGTACATGGTTCGAGTACTTCTCACGACGCGCTGGTCGTCGCGTCCTCAAACTAAGGCCACATCATAATCATGGCTTCCAAGCAAGCAAATCGCCAGGCAATCACCCTCAAAGGATCCACAGCACTAGTCACGGAATTCTTCAAATATGCCGTCAATACGTTTGCGCCGTCATTTTTTGTCCATGCCACTGGGGTGACCTGAAAGCTGTAGCATCCTCTTCCAACGCGAAGTATACCCGTCTGATGATTTCCACATGGTCAAAAAGTATGGACAAACAGTGCTTGTCACGCAGGACCTTGCCCTTGAAAACTATCTTGACCGGTGGGTTCACTGAGTTGTCGCAAACTTCCGAGTATAAATGGGCTTTTATAGAATACTTAAACAAGTACAGAGTACGTCAAGGAATCGTACGGCGACGAAAATACTAATCTGCAGCAGAATGGCTTCTCACCGGGTCTGTTACGCAATTGGTACTTGCCATCATTTCAAAAGATACTCGGACACCCCTTGAACGATGGGTATTTGACATAAAGTTGGTTGAGCAACAGACGGATTCAACAACACCGTATGTCAAAGATGGACGTTGTGTGAAGATTACTCATTCCTTTTACAAGGGTAACACCGAAGCCCGAAGCTGAAATACAATCTGAAATTCGAGCTATTCTCAAGCAGATAATATCCATGGTTACTTATTTACCCGTGATCCAGGAGCCGACAGTTTTCAATATCCTTGCGTATACACACGAGTCTGCGGAGGTTCCTGCTGGGGAATGGGTGGACACAGACCCACTAGCGATTGAGGCGAGCAAGAGCCAGCAGGTAAAGATGAGGAGCTTCAGTACGGACGTTCATCGGATTGAAGCAATGGTGGCGTATCGGTACGAGGAATAGGGTGATAGTTGATGAGTACAGTTGTATTGTATATATATAAGTATATGTTTCGAAGCGTGTCTACTGAGCAGTTACCCCGAGTTCGAGACCGATGGCATCAAAATCAATCATAACTTGCCATTGTCATGACCATAAACAACACAATGATGGACAGCACTAGGCCTACTCTTTCTTCCCCTTCTCTTCTACGTCTTTACCCTCTTTTCTTGCCTTCACTTTCTTCTGCTTGTCTGGCCGGACCCGGACCCACCCACTTACTCATATAACGCCGTATACTTAACCATGGGCGAAAGCTGGTTCCATCGAGAGTTCCTCGTTCTACGAAGGCTTGCTTTCAACATCTTCTTCTATGGAAGCCATCTTGCACTCTTTGCGTATGGCTGGTACAGTCAGGTAGCTGAATTTCTTCAGATTCCCTAAATGCGCTAACTCATCGTCATCAAGGAAACGAACAAGCAATTGTCTGGTCTTAACTCACTTAAATTCTCTGTCTGGATTTCACGAGGCGCTGGTCTCGTCTTGGCCTATGATGGCGGTCTCATTCTTATTCCCATGCTTCGCAACATTATCCGTGTCCTTCGTCCCAAACTGACATGGCTTTTCCCTGCGGACGAGAATATCTGGTTTCATCGTCAGGTCGCCTATTCCATGGCCTTCTGGACTATGGTACATACAACAGCCCACTATGTCAATTTCATTAATGTGGAACGGACCCGTGTGTCGTGTTATCAATGCATAAATTGATGTGATATCTGATCAAAATACACAGAAATCCGTCCGCAAACAGCCCTCCAAATTCATTATACACAGGCCGGCGGCATCACAGGCCACTTCATGCTACTTATCATGTTTCTTATGTATACAACGGCTCATCATAAGATTCGGCAACAGTGTTTCGAGGCATTTTGGTATACTCATCATCTGGCCTTCTTCTTCATGCTCGGTCTTTATACACACGCTACTGGTTGCTTTGTTCGCAGTAGTCCTGATCCAGTTTATGTTCCTCAATTCCCATTTTACTCGACTCAATTTTGCCTTGGGTATTTTAGTTGGAGGTTTACTATCTGGCCGGGAATCATCTACTTCGGCGAGCGTGTCTACAGAGAATATCGTGCCAGGCGAGCCACACGCTTATCAAAAGTTCTCGTCCATCCCAGCGGTAAGTATCTTATTAGGCACTGTCTTCATACACATTGAGTCTCGTTCTATCAGGTGCTATGGAACTCCGTATCATAAAACCAAGCCTCAGATACACTGCTGGACAATGGCTCTTTGTCCAGATTCCGGAAATCTCACGCTTCCAATGGCACCCAGTGAGTCCCTCGCTAGCGGAGTTTAGGATATATCAATAATGCTGTTACCCACAGTTCACAATCACTTCGGCTCCCGAGGACCCTTACGTCTCTGTTCATATCCGTCAAGTCGGCGACTGGACCCGTGCGCTCGGTGAACGCCTAGGTGTTGGTCCATCTGTTGTTGCTTCTATGACCTCGGCAGCCATGAAAGGCTTGGAGAAAAGCGAGAACTCTGGCACTCGAGGTGACTTTGTCGAACTAGATACTACCTCTGCTGTATCTGTCCTTCCTAACATCAGGATTGACGGTCCCTATGGTGCTCCTGCTGAAGATGTCTTCAAGGCCGAGGTCGCTGTCCTCATTGGAGCGGGTATTGGTTAGTAGTTGTATCTCCTATAGTCATCTCAAACAACCCATCGACGTATTTCTAGGTGTCACACCTTTTGCTTCTATCCTCAAACATATTTGGTACAGGCAGAAGAGGGGTACATTGGGAAGTTTACGCCGCGTTGAATTTTTCTGGGTTTGTCGTGATGCTCCCTCATTCGGTTGGTTTCAGAGTTTGTTGCAAGAGGTCGAGGTTGCGCAGACCGATCGTACGTATAACGATTCTCGTTATCATCTAAAAATAACCATCAACGTTCTCAGCCAATTTCCTCCGCATTAATATTTATTTGACCCAAAAAATTGGAGAGGACATGTTGTGGAACATTGCTGTCAATGATGCAGGTGCAGATTATGACCCCCTCACGCTCCTTCGTTCCCGCACGATGTTTGGACGCCCTGATTGGATGACTATCTATGCTCAAATGAGACAGGCTATTGAATCTGGCCAATATATCCCGGGGAGCAAGTCGCAATTGAAGACGAAAGTCGGAGTGAGTTTTTTGGACAGACTGCCTGGATATTCTCCCAACCTGGATTACAGACATACTTTTGTGGTCCTGGAATCCTTGCCAAGGCTATTAAGGAGGCGACAGTGAGGAATTCCTCGTCGAATGTTAAATTTACATTTGCAAAGGCTCGTAATTTAGTACTTTCCGTCACTCTATATAATGACTGTCCCCACAGGAACATTTCTAAACCGGCTTTCCATCAGGTGGCCTGATCGTGACAATCTTTGCCATTCTATCAAAAACATTGTTCTTATCCTAGGATTGTCAATGATGTACTTGATATCAGTACTCAGAGTAAACATATAAAGTATCCGTTCCAGAAAGTAGTTGCATGTTAAGTCCAATGGTATCAGTACAGTCAGTTCATCCTATATCTGAAGTTCTTCGACTTTATTATCCCATAATTTAGTTCCCCTCTGTGGTCCTGATTTAGCACGGTCCTTTGCGACCACGCGGATGCTCTTTTTCCTATCTCGGTCGTGTGAAGAGGTGATTGGAACAATATCTTTCTCCAAGTCATATTCAGGGAAGAAATCTTCAAGGTTTTCGTATACGGCAGCGGGGACCGGCCGAGGCCAGTCCTCGTTCGGACCATTGGTCAACCGACCGTCACCGCCCAAGCGAGAGACAGACCGTGTAGATCCAGCCTTATGTGATAGATCTGAAGGAGGCTTTGCCCAGATATCGTCATCGTCATAAACTTCGCTATCAGTCCCATGGTATTCACTGTAGGATTGAGATGACTGAGTGTGGTGACGATCAGAGCCGTGGGAAATCACCGCTTGGCGTGATGACGCGGCGGATGATGTAGAATGGTCTTTGCTAGCGAGGAGAGATGTTGGGTATACTTCGGGTATACCATAATTAGGAATTGGCTGAAGAAACTGAGAGCTCCCATTCTCGCTGGGAAGAGGGGGAGGGTTGTATACATAGGGTTCTCTGTTAGCTTGTGAATCAGGATCATCGGGATTCACAATACGATATCCCTTTATTGGAGTAAAGACAGATCCTGCCGTCTCCAAGGATGACCTGGGGTTGGTTGGCATGGGTCGAGGTGAACTTGGGGGCGTGATTATCACAACCCGAGGACCATTGCCTGATTTCTGTCGAGGGTCAATTGGTCGAGGAGTGGGAGTATGCACGACTGGTCGGCATGTCGAGTTCCCAACTATCGTCGGCACAGCGGGTATCTGGGATCTCACATCTAATACAGTTGAATGTGGCTTTACGGATCGAGATGATCCTCGAGAGGTCTGCGAGAGGGAACGTTTAAGATCGAAAGATTCAAACTTCCAGTTGGGTGGTAACACAAGGTAACGATGATCTCGCAATTCGGTCGCAGACGGACGGTCTTGCGGATTTCTAAGACAATAATTGGATTGGAACGGTTGAGTGAAGAGTTTTCAACAGGAAAAGAGACAGACCTCTGAAAACATTGACTATGGAAATCACGTGCAATGTCGTCCAGAACCAAGTGAACAGGGATTGGAGGTGCAAGTCTCTCTCGAGATAGCTGAGATATACCGAAGGTTTAATTAGAAATGGATGGATATTGGAACATAACAAAGCTACCTTGAACATCACAGGATAAAGTTCTTCGCCGAACCAAGGCCGTTCGCCCGTCCACATTTCTAAGACAACACACCCAGTACTCCAAATATCAACTTTGAGGTCATAACCCTTTTTATCATTGTCGAGAATTTCAGGTGCCATCCAAAAGATAGTCCCTCTCATTCCAGTATAAGCTCTTGCTTGGGCAATGTTTTCAACTTGCTTCGAAATACCAAAGTCTGATATTTTGCAAACGCCTGTTGGCTCGACAAGGATGTTGTCGGATTTGAGATCCTAATGTACCAACCATATTAATAAAGAATTAATTCTGTAGTGAAAAGAGTTATTACTCGGTGAATGATCCCCATGCCGTGCAGGTAACCCAGGCCCTCGAGGATCTGCCAAGTGAAGAATTTAGTGACTTCCTCGCTGAATACACCATATGTCCTGAGGCAGGATGATATTGTTCCACCAGGGACATATTCAAGGAAACTGCGTGAAAAGAGTCAGAACTAGCAGTGATAAATGAGGAGGTCATTGTATACATGCTGAGATAGGCGCTACTCTCTTCATACCCTAGATATCGGACAATGTTTGGGTGATCAAGCTTCCTTAACGTTTTGCGCTCAAATTTGAGGGCATCTGCGATTTCCTGATTCCGAGAATTCATATCACTGGGTGTTCTGGGAAGTTCTACTTGTTTGACTGCCATGATATCACCAGTAGTTGCATTGAGACCATAATAGACCCTGGCATAGCTTCCTTTTCCCAAGAGCTCACCCTTCACCCACTTAAAGGTCACTGTAAAGTACGCATAAGGAGAGAAATGCTGAGATGGCAAACTCGATCGTACCTTTTTTGGGAATAATATTATCAGGTTCGATGACATGGGAGTCTCCATGACTGCTGGAAGCAGTCGACCGAAAGAGGGTCGCGGGCCTTAGTGAGGACGCGCTCGGGAAGGGAAAAATAGATAACATCGAGGATGGATGTGCAAGAGCAGTCCTAGGGTTATTGTCTGTATAGTTGTGAGTCAGTGCAGCAAGTAGGTGTCAGGCAGGAAACAATTGGGACTTGTCATAGTCTGGGACACCGTACGTTGATATCCATAAGACATGGCAGGTGAGAGATCATTCAATGCCAAGGAGATGTCCGAGTCTCCGGACCGGTCAACCTGTCCCATTTTATTTGCAAGTGCTGATTTTACATTAATTAGCCCATCAAACACGCGAGGGTTGCCTTCTCTTTTCGTATCAAAAAAATTTCCACAAACTTAGGATGGTCCCATGGACCTATCACGTGCTATTGATCAAACGCGTCCAAAGTTTGAACTGAGGTTCAGAGCCACTACTACTGATGACCTCCGTCTTTGCTCCTTCTCGCTCTTATGGTGGTTTAAACTTGAACAAAAGTACCGCGCGGTCTGCACAGCCGGAGCTTGTAGATATTTCGGCGTTACAAAACGCGGCCCGAGTGGTGCAGGAACGTATAACGAAGGATGTAACAATCATTCCCGACTTGGGTGATACCCTAGCGTCTTGTGCGGCTACTGACCCATCTCTTTGGATAATCGCCTAACGGAATTCGTAGCCTCTGGACAGGTTTCGGCGTCTTACACAGTTTATCCAAATGATTATCGTGCACCATTTCAAAAAAGGAAGTTCGTGGGCATCCCGGAGGATTTGTTTGAGCATTTTAATGGTCAGTCTTCTCGTATTAATGCGTTCTCTTGAAGTACTTCATAGGTTGTCTAGCGGTATCTGGAGTATCACACGTAGGATTGATGCCTGAGATCGAACGGGCATGGATATCCTTCGACCACAAACTCTTCTTTTGGGACTACGTCGACGGGTCTGTTCTTGTGTTCTTCAATATCCTCAATCTCATCGTCGTTTCCAGAAACGAGACAAGCTCTTTCTGGGAAGAACGGGAAGATGTCATTGCAGATGTCCGTCTGGTCAAACCTAGAAAGGGCATGTTCATTGACGAAATAACATACCTCTTTGTCGTCACAACTCCTTTGTCCATCTTCCTCCTTGGCCTCTCCTTCGATTCATCTCGAGGCCGGAGTCGCGCGTTTCGTGATTTAAAGCTTTATGCCACAGATTTGAAAGTCAACACAGACGTCGAGATGATGTCTGTGATTGGCACTGAAGATGGTAGAATCTTCATGTGTGGCGCACAGGATGGATGTTTATACGAATTGCACTATCAAGAGAATGAATCCTGGTTTGGAAAGCGAATTCAAATCATCAATCACTCTGTCAGTGGTGTTTCGAGTCTTCTTCCTCGGTTCACGGCTCTTAGCGCAGAAGGTAAGCACGCATGTAGCTTCTATCTAACACACTGATCAACTTCCCCAGAAAAAATCATTCTCCTTGTTGTCGATAATGGAAGGAATTGTTTCTATGCAATGACTAAAGATGGTGTCTCCATATACAAAACCAACGGGCAAAAGTCTGTCCAACACTTGCAGACGGTCACAAATCTTTTCAAGTCAGCCCAGGACAAAGCTGCAGGCCACCCTGCTCTAACGCGCGACAAATTCGAGTTAAAATCACTGCATGTAGTTGACCCCGCCGAATCCCGGTCTGGCGCTCAGTTTTTCATAATGTCGAATAACGGTGTGCGATTGTACTTGGGTCCTCAGAGTATGCCAAATTATTATGGTCCATCCTCCAGTACTAGCTATACACGTCCCATCCAACTCCTTCATGTCCGGTTACCCCCAGCAAATCTGATACATCCAGATGCCCTCACACAGCAGGTTAGACCTACTCCTGGCCTCTATGGAGTTCCTCAATTCCAGGTTCAGTCTGCCCCTCGACCCTTCCATACTGTTGAATTCCTTTGTTCGAATTATTACCGAGGGATGACGGTCGCATCCCATCCAGGTGATAGAGATGGCAACGATTATATTCTTTGCATGTCCCCTGATCTTACAAGGATCGGTTCCATTGGACAGGTTAATCTCCCTCCCCAACCCTCTTCTACAGTAACACAATCAGAACCATATAGAAACGTAATGGCTGACGGACGACCGACCTTAACAGAGTATGCAGCATTGACGTCCATTGCTGGAACAGCCTGGGCCACGGGGCATTTCCTACCTTCGATGTCACCTGAAGCCACAGATGGTCCTGCTCCGTCTGCTCTCAATGAACTCGCGACACAATTCGGGGAAGCACCATGTCAATTCATGTTTTTCACTAATTGCGGCATTTCCTTCCTCGTCAAACGTCGAGCTGTGGATTTTCTGAGAGCAGATCTTGAAGAACTTCAATCACAAGGCACCATACAACCACTCATAGAATTCCGCAATAGGTTAGTCTTTCTGTATTGTTTACGCCGGTAAGTGACGATGTGACGATTGTACAGTTTTGGACGTGATCAGACGTGTTGTATGCTCCTTGGGCTCGCATGTGGGAATACTTTCCTCGACTTCCAAGATGAAACGACGTCTAAGACTGGTAATCTCTCCACTCCCCGCCCTGATATCACTGCCGTTGCGAAGCAAGCTTTTTATGACCTCGGTGAACGACCGACGTGGACAGAAAGGGTCACTTATGGCACGAGTATGATTAATCATGTCTTCCTTGGCAACATTTTCAACTCATATTTTTGTGAAGCTGATAGTCAGGGCATTACCGCCTTCAGTGGTCGAAGGGAAGGACTAGCACTTTACTTTTCACGGCTAATCCGCCCGCTTTGGAAAGCAAAACTAACGCAGCCTGGGTAAGATTCGTCATAGGCTCTTCAAATGGATCAAGCTCATCATACTCCAGTATTGCCGGGCGGCAGAGGTTACTGATCGCGGAGAGTGTGATCGTCGTTATCCAAAAGAATTTGTTCCTTTTAAAGGACTTTTTGGATAAAAATCCTCACCTTTTCCACTCGTCCCCAAGTGAATCGTCTAATCGCGTTCCTGTCGCAGAGCAGGAAGCATGGCGAGTGCGTGGCCATTTCCCCTTGAGTTTGGGTCTATTTAACAATCTCTACAGACAGAGCAAAACTCTGTTTCTGAGATTATTTCCCTTCTGTTAAGGACCATCGAAGCGCTTTCTTTTGTTCTTCTCTTGAATGACTACATGCTTGGGGATCTGATATCACTGTACGCTTCATTGACAGTCCCCCCTTTTCGTGTATTCAACGACCTCTCCAGTTGTGATCCTGAAATCCAGACACTCATTGCAGCGCAAACTTTTGAAACCCTTATCACAAGTCAAGATGGCATGACAATATCCCGAGCTCTAGTCAATGTGATCATTGATCAGCAGATTGGTCAACAAATCAGTGTCAGTTTATTGCTCCATGTAAGTGGCACAAATTCATGACTTCGCCTAGGTCGACACAATTAGTGAAATCTTACAACACAAATGCGGTTCGTTCTGCAGCACTGATGACGTGATGCTTTACAAGGTCACATTCTAATTGTTATTTGTCGCATAAAACCGAGACAACATCGCTTTAGGCCAAGGAAAATGTCCGGAAAGCCGTTGAAACGAAAAATCCCCTTGAAAGACAAAACTGGCTAGCAGAATCCCTACGGTGCCACTATTAACCTTACGCCGCTAATCTAACACTAATTTCGGCTTGTAGACTTTTTGCAAAGGGTGCTCGGATACTGGAGTTTGAAAAGCTTAGGGAGATTTGTGGAGATTACCAACAATTGAATTATGCACGAGGTACTTAAATCAAAATGCTCGATCTTCGAAGCCGACTCATGTGCTTAAGGTGCTGTTGAACTGCCTCTTACATGTGCGCAAATACTGGACCCAGACAACATCGGTGTCGAAGCTTGGCATGCCGCCCTTCAAGCTGGTGATCCGCGCGCGATATATACACAAAAACGACTCCAGTGTTACGACCTGGTTCTTGATTCTCTTACTGTATTTGAGAACAAGTGCAACGCCAGCCAGGCATCGCAGAGCCAAGAACCTTTCTATCAAGATGGCGATCCAGAAGCTGTTAGAAGCCATGCATACGAGCTTGCTTTTGCGAGCGAAGACGAGATCTTTCATTCAACATTGTATGATTGGCTAATTAATCGCGGACTTGCTGACGATCTATTGGAGGTGCGAAAATTTTTCCTTTTTTTTTCAGTTTAACCTTATTCATTTAGATGCGTCCAACATTCTTGGAAGCCCATTTAAAGCGAGAACCTATCACTGTGCAGAAATTCCAACTATTGTGGCAATTTTACGTGAAAAATGGCCAGTCTTTGCGAGCCGCTGAAGTCCTGGCTACCTTAGCAGAATCTACTCAGTAAGTCCAACATCTACGTACGGCAAAATGTTATTTGACCTTGACGTCGCAGATTTGACTTGGAGCTCTCTGCTAGATTAGAATATCTTACACTTGCTGTTGGGAATGCAAAATCCCATCCAATATCTGCCACGGGGCATCATGAAACTGCGATAGCCTTTCTTACGGATTTAGAAGAAAAGGTTGACGTCGCGCAGGTGCAATTGGAAATGTACAACGTCCTTTCCCCTCATGTCGGCGATGCACCTGAAGTCGGTGCACGGATAAACTTGTTATCCAAACAACTCTTTACAATGACAGATGTAAGTGATATTGAATCAGCCGTACAAAGACATTGACGCTCTCTAAAACATTTGCAGCTATACACACTATATGCTACTCCTTTTGATCTTGTTGATATGAAACTTCTCTGCCTTCATGTCTCTGAACACCGCGACGAAAGCGTTGTACGACCAATCTGGAATCAAATCTTTGATGAAAGTAATAACCATCTTCTTCCTTACCTCTTATTCAGCTGATAAATTTTATAGTTCTCAGGGAAGAAACAGATCCTGCTGCGACAGCAGATCTCATTCTCGGAAGAGTCGTCCCGCTTGGAAAGCGCTTTTACCCCTCCGAAAGTGCTTTCCCTTTGCGTGAGCATACTTCTTGATATCCTTTCGCTCTAAGCAAATCAAAATACGAACATAGGATATATTGCCACGCTGCTTGTCCGGTTCACACTTGCGAACAAGAACGTCGTAGCTTTTGGTTGGGCCCCCCGAATATTGATTGAGTGTGGAGTCCCTTACACCGATATTTGGGATGTGTTCCATGAGATGTATGAGTCACAGGTCAGCTCCAAGTCCGCTATCAATCCATTTGCTCAGCACGTTCCCAGGTTCCTCCCTTCAATAACCAAGCGAATGTGCAAGCTATATCTTCAGACATAGCTGTTCTTCTATCAGACTGGTTAAAAGAGGCCAGTCGACCACAGTCATCTGCACGAGGCGAGTTCCCTGTTGGCCGAATTGACCGGTCAATAGATCAATACCTTCGGGAACTCGAGGCTGGACGTGCAGAAACCCGATCGCTGTATGAGAGTATAAGACGTGATCTGAGGCGTCACTGGTAGTGAGCATTGTGACCCTGTTTGTAGTGGCTGATAGAATACAAGGTACTCGGCTACGTATCTACATATCTACTCTTCAGACATATCTTTGTTAGTCTGTGTGGGAGGGTGAGCATTAACATCATAGGAAGGTTGGAGGGAGGATAGACTGGCCTCTGGATTGAAGAAGAGACTGTTCATGCCCCAAGGATAAGGTTTGCTCCTCCTGTTCAGGTATTCGTACGCTGGAACCTCAGGAAGCTTGCCGTCATTCTCAGCTCGAAGATGGTCAACATGCTGCTTGTGCTCTAATTCAGAATTGTAGACCCAGGCGACGCAGACAGCGACTAGGAGAAGTCAGGGAACCGCTGACGCTCAGACACAAGGCAAACACACTGGCAGGGAAGCAGACAAAGTAGCTGGAGAGGGATTAATGAGCAAACACGCTCTACAGCGGATGTTGTCAAACGCACCTGATTTTACGCCAAAGGTCAGTGGTTTCTACGAAAGTGGGTCAATTAAGTGAGACTATGTAGCGGTGAAAGATGGAGACCATGAGCATGGTGCTCGATAGCCTCGCGCTCAGCGAGGTAAGAGGCTCTTGCAGAAGTGGACGCGTAGGAGCGGACCTGAAAAGCAGGGCGGCGAAGGGCGCGCAGAGCGTTTCGAGCACAGAGAGACATGAGATTGACTTTGGCCAATGCCAGATGACCGAAAGGGAAATTTCGGAGTCTTGGCTTGTACATGCTTGGCGTTAATTGATATTCACGCTGTTGACAAGCTTTGAGGACGCGTCAGCCTTGACTGGCGTCGTGGAAATAGCGCTCTCCCGTCTGTCATGGTTGCCCGTTCCCATTCTTCCGCTGCCGGTGTTCTTGCCCTACTCCACGAACCAGATCCTCTGTTTAAGCAGCATGCCCTCAATATACTCAATCCCTTGGTACCTCAGTTTTGGGCCGAAATCTCAGAGCACATCGCTCTAATGTGCGTGGTCATCGCGCTGTGACGCCACATACTGACAACGAGCGGTACAGAGAATCACTATATGAATCTGAAGAGCTGCCCAAGGAAGCTCGCCGTTCTGCTGCACTCTTAGCCAGCAAGGTTTATTATTTCCTGGGCGAGTATGAAGAAGCTCTATCTTTTGCCCTGGGAGCTGGAGACGCCTTCGCTCAGGAAGCTCAGAACTATGGATCTGAGGAGTTTGTGGAGACTGTGATTTGTACGTTCGATAGAGTTCTTTCATCGATGCTATTTCTCACTCATTCACCATAGCAAAAGCAATCGACCGCTACGTGCAAGCTCGTTCTGAAGAACGGGATGGCACGATTGAGAAGATTGATCAGCGTCTGCAAGACATTATTAAAACCATTTTCGATCGCTGCAT
This sequence comes from Termitomyces heimii, assembly GCA_003313675.1. Taxonomy (NCBI): domain Eukaryota; kingdom Fungi; phylum Basidiomycota; class Agaricomycetes; order Agaricales; family Lyophyllaceae; genus Termitomyces; species Termitomyces heimii. The sequence continues at coordinate 22,460 of QLON01000170.1, read as the reverse complement.
AGCTGAGGGGGAGTACAAGCAGGTGAATTACTTTTGTTTGCCTTATTTCCTCTTGGTGACACTTTTGCGTGGTAGGCGATTGGCATTGCGCTCGAATCACGTCGTCTTGACATCATATCATTGATCTATAGTCAAACTCGGGATACATCATTACTTTCTTATGCTATGGAAGCTGTTCTCGATACAGGCTTCTCGTTATCTTACCGTGATCAAGTTCTTCAGTTCCTTTATCCTCTGTTCCCCCCATCTACAACTGGAGATGGGTCTCCTTACATCCTTTCCATCACACGCCTCCTGATCACTTTGAACAACCCTTCTTTAACTGCACCCTTGTTGGTATCGTTGGTCCCAAAACAGCCACTGTTAGCGTACCAAGTTGCCTTTGATTTGGTGGAAGGTGGTGCCCAAGATTTTTTAGAGGGTGTGCGCCATAGTTTGCCTGAAGGGGACGAGGTATGGATGCATGCCCATTTTTTATTTGCCGTTATCTCAATATATACTCAGACGACGAAGTCTACGTTCGACAAGCTTCGAAATATTCTTACTGGACAGGAATCAGTCAAATTGTATCTTGAATTCCTTAAACGCAATAACCATGTAGATCTTGCGATTCTGAAGAACACAAAGGTATGTTCTTGGATTTTGCTTCAATCAAACAACGTTGATTAAATCATAAAGGACGTTCTGGAACCCCGTTCGTCTATCTATCACACTGCCCTGACCCTGCAAAATGCTTTTATGCACGCCGGCACAACTTCTGATGTGTTCCTACGCGAGAATCTCGAGTGGCTGGGACTTGCATCGAACTGGTCTAAGTTTTCCGCCACTGCGGGGCTTGGCGTTATTCATAAAGGTTACTTTGAGCAAGGCATGACGATTCTTGGTCCTTACCTTCCTCAAACTGGCGGTGAAAGTAGCGTCCCAGGCGCTGCATATTCTGAGGGCGGTGCACTTTATGCGTTGGGTTTGATAAATGCTGGTTGTGGCAGTTCCGTAACAACATATCTTCGGGACACCTTGAAGGCGTCTCAAGGAGAAATCGTGCAACATGGAGCCGCTTTGGGCCTCGGGGTGGCAGGCATGGGCTCCAGTAGTCTCGATGCGTTTGAAGACCTCAAAAATATTCTTTTCATGGACTCAGCCGTTGCTGGCGAGGCGTCTGGTTATTCAATGGGTTTGATCATGCTAGGCACGGCGGCAACGGAACCCGTCAAAGAGATGCTTCAATATGCCCGTGAGACATCGCACGAGAAGATAATACGTGGTCTCGCGGTCGGCGTTGCTTTTATATTCTATGGCCGTCAAGAAGAGGCAGACGAAACTATCAAAGTTCTTCTGGCCGAGAAGGTTAGTCTCTTTCACTGTGAAACGTCACAGAAGCCGACCAGAATTTAGGACCCTATACTTCGCTATGGAGGTGTATATACTCTAGCATTGGCCTATGCGGGAACATCCAACAACGATGCTGTTAGAAAACTCTTACACATTGCAGTTTCTGATACTTCCGATGACGTGAGGAGAGCGGCCGTTACATCTCTCGCCTTCCTGTTATTCAAGAACCCCTCCCATGTACCCCGTATAGTTCAACTTTTGAGCGAAAGCTACAACCCACATGTCCGTTGTGGTGCAACTCTCGCACTCGGCATAGCTTGTGCTGGAACCGGTCTTCAGGCTAGTAGCATAAATATTTCTCATTGAAATTATCAGTTTCGACTGACAAGTACTTCAACAGGATGCCATTGAGATTCTAGAACCAATGACAAAAGATGGTGTAGATTTTGTTCGCCAAGGCGCATTCATCGCATTAGGCATGATACTCGTCCAACAGTCTGAAGCTTCGTCTCCCTCACTTGCATCTACCCGGGCCCTCTACACCAAAGTCGTTTCAGACAAACATGAGGATCCTATGGCTCGCTTCGGTGCAGCAATTGGTCAGGGGTTCATCGATGCCGGCGGAAGAAATGTCACTATTAGCCTCCAAAGTCGAGCAGGCAGCAAAAATACCAGCGCTATCGTTGGTATGGTCATGTTTTGCCAATTTTGGTATTGGTATCCATTGGCACATTGCGCCAGCTTGGCATTTGAGCCTACTGGTATTATTGGTCTTGACGCCAACTTGAAGGTAATTCCTCTATGGCTGTCTAAATTGTCCTTGCAACTGACAAACTTATGCTCTCAGGTTCCCAAGTTCGACTACATTTCCAATGCTAAACCAAGTCTCTTTGCTTATCCGTCGTCCACTAAGCCTCCAAAGAAGGAAGCAGTGACTAAAGTTGCAACGGCGGTCTTATCTACGACCGCAAAAGCCAAGGCCAGGGAGAAGAAAAAAGCCGCTGTTGAGGACGCAATGGAATTAGTGAGTTGTCATGTTTCAGGCAGTTCTACAAGATTGATTTTGTACAGGACGATCGCGTGGAAAATAAAGATGTAGAAGCTGATGTTGAGATGAAGGAATCTCCAGGACCCAAAGATGGTGATGTTTCACCAATCAACCGTTCCATCTCAAATCTTCCAGAGACTTCGACACTGTCTAAGTCCGTTAAAAAGACGGAGCCGGCTTTTGAATTGCGACCAAACTTTTCTCGTGTGACTCCTGCTCAAGTCGCCCTTATATCGTTTCCAAGTGATTGTCGATATCAACCCGTCCGTCCCTTATCAGGCCATTCTTCGACAGATTACAAAACAGGAATGCCTTTGTCCTCCTGCGCTGCATCTGAGAAATATGCTGGCGGAGGTGGCATACTGATCCTAGTCGATCTACGACCAGAAGAGGGGAGTGAGTTCATCGAATTCGAACCTCCTGTTGAAGCAGCGCCGTCACAACCTGCGGTGCCCCCCACAGGACAAACTACGACGTCGACATCTGCTCTTCGCGTTGCCCTGGATGAACTTGCGCCTGAAAAAGAACCTCCTGCATCATTTGAGGTATGGAGTTCCCGTTTTTTTCCTCTTGATATCCATTTGAACAAATTACAGTACCCATTTGACGATGACGCGTAACTTACAATGCTTTTCCAAGAATAATGTTCCGATGTGTACTCCTAATTTCATTTGATTTTTTCCTGCATTCCACTACCGAAACAAATAGTTGAGGTTTCATCTATGATATTAGATTTAATTTAGTCCATTGCAGTGGGAGTCGTTTTGGATTATATTGGCCATCCATTCCGCAAGTCTCATGTCAGTTGAGAAATAGATGGCACATCATGAAGTCAATTACGTCTGATATTACTATCTGTGTGCATGATTGCGTGTGTAACATGACGTAGTATTGTCCCACCGAATGTATGTAATACGGGCCTCAGTCACTCCGACCTATCGACCTAACTGTTGATAGAAATAACTTGTCTCCCAAATCATTTACTCATGATCACAGTTGCTGTTCCCAAGTCATGCAAGTCGTGGGATGTGTTGTTCTTATCGCGTTGTAACTTTGATTTCCAACTTTGACCTCAATGCGCGTTGCAATTCTCGACGATTATCAACGAGTTGCCTTGACTAGCGCTGACTGGTCGACACTGCAGGGTAAAGTCACCATCGACGTTTATTCTGATACACTTGATGACGACGATGCACTCATTCGCCGTCTCGAGAGCTATCAAATTATCTGCGCAATGAGAGAGAGGACAAAGTTTACGGCAGCTGTTCTAGATCACTTGCCACATTTGAAGTAAGGCATATGTTATTATTGTGACTGATAAGATGTTCACAACTGGAAAGGTTGATCGCCACAACAGGGATGAGGAATGCTGGGATCGATATCGTGCATGCTCGTAAAAAGGGAATAGTGGTCTCTGGAACAGGTTCTGGTGGCAATTCAACCTTGGAACACATTTGGGCTTTAATTCTCTCCGTAGCAAGAAACATTGTAAATGACGACGCAAATGTCAAACTCGGAAACTCTCAGTGGCAGACGACCATACCCACTGGTCTCCATGGGAAAATACTTGGATTAGTTGGAGTAGGCAGGCTCGGAACAGAAACGGCTCATGTGAAGCTAGCCCACTCTTTTCCTTCTTCGTTTCTCATCATTCTACAAGATTGCCAAGGCATTCAACATGAAAGTTGTCGGATGGTCACCTAATCTAACACCTGAGAGAGCTCGACATGCGGGAGTGGAATACGTGAAATCAAAGAAAGATCTACTACGACAAAGCGATATTGTGTCACTTCACCTTGTTTATTCAGAACGCACACGCCACATTATATCGGCACCAGATTTCGCAATAATGAAGCCATCCTCGCTATTCATCAACACCTCGAGAGGACCGCTGGTAGACGAAGAGGCACTGATACAAGCATTGAAGAATAAAACCATCGCTGCGGCAGGACTCGACGTGTTTGACAAAGAACCGTTGCCAATCGAGCATGAACTCCGTCGCTTGAAAAACGTGACGCTGACCCCACATACGGGATATGTAAATGACACCAATTATGTGGTAAGAGCAAGGATCTGGAATAAAGAAAAGCTTGACAAAGGACTAATAGGTATTTTGGGCCGATACAGTGGAAAACATTGCCTCCTTTCTGGATGGAAAGCCAAAGAGAGTTTTGTAGTGTTACATATCTTGTCACAACTATCACGTGAGATGAAAGGGTGTTACATCCGAGTCACAAAATAAGACGATAAATTCTTTTCTATCTTCTTCCTTGTTCTCCTCTATCTGAACCTAGATAAAACAACAAATCGCCATGGACAGCGCTGCAGAGTCTCGTACTATGAAGGCTCGCAGGGAAGGTCTGTGAATATTCGCCTTTCTGTCTTGATGCTCTTTCTTTACGCGTCGTCTCTCCAGCTTACAAAAGCAAGGGTGCTCTGAAGCAGGATGATCTTAGGCGTCGTCGTGAGGAACAACAGGTAGAGATCCGACGCCAGAAGAGGGAAGAAAATATTTCGAAGAGGAGGAATTTCCTTCCCTCGTCTGGTGCCGACTCAGATGAAGAAATCGGCGCTGACACTTGGGATCCTCCTGTGGGTTTCATACAACCATCCTTGTAGAAGGTTTCCGCAACTTACATCTTCATTTTCCAGCTCGCCGATGAGATGATTTCTGGCGTATTTTCCGATGATCCGGAACGTCAGTTAGCAGCGACATCCAGATATCGAAGGCTGCTTTCAAAGGAGAAGAATCCTCCGATCGAGCGAGTAATCGAGTGTGGTGTGGTTCCTCGATTTGTTGAATTCTTGAAACACGGTCACTCCATGCTTCAGGTCCGTGTTATCACTTTCTCTTTGCACGATCTTGGACCCTTATGCTCGGCCATTAGTTTGAAGCTGCATGGGCCCTCACTAACATCGCTTCTGGTACTGCCGAGCATACTCAAGTCGTGATCAATGCGCAAGCTGTGCCCGAGTTCATCAACCTGTTGTCCTCTCCAGTTCTGGACGTCCGCGAACAAGCTGTTTGGGCACTCGGAAACATAGCGGGGGACAGCCCACAATGTCGTGATTACGTCTTGCAAGCAGGTGCCTTGAGACCACTTCTAGCTCTCTTGAGCGAGCACCACAAGTTAAGCATGCTTAGGAATGCCACTTGGACATTAAGTAATTTCTGTCGGGGAAAATCTCCTCAGCCTGACTGGGAACTAGTAAGTGCAGCCTGCCTGTAAGGTTGGACCTTGCTTTATTAATGCGTGTATTTTCAGATTTCTCCTGCTCTCACTGTGCTTACAAAGTTGATCTACTCTCTTGACGACGAGATCTTGATTGATGCGTGTTGGGCTATTTCTTATCTTTCCGATGGTTCCAACGACAAAATACAAGCCGTCATAGAATCCGGTGTTTGCAGACGATTGGTTGATCTCCTTATGCACAGTTCTACATCTGTCCAGACCCCTGCACTTCGTTCTGTTGGTAATATTGTTACCGGTGACGACCTGCAGACTCAGGTTGTTATTGCGTCTGGCGCATTACCGGCCCTCCTTTCTCTGCTCTCGTCTCCCAAAGACGGTATCAGAAAGGAAGCTTGTTGGACTATTTCCAATATCACTGCCGGTTCGCCTCCACAGATCCAAGCCGTTATTGATGCCAACATCATCCCTCCTTTAATCAATATCCTTCAGAATGCCGACTTTAAGACAAGAAAGGAGGCATGTTGGGCTATCTCGAATGCAACATCTGGCGGTCTTCAGGAACCTTCACAGATCCGATACCTCGTGTCGCAGGGTTGTATCAAACCACTGTGCGATCTCTTGACCATGATGGACAACAAGATTATCCAAGTCGCCCTTGACGGTCTTGACAACATCCTCAAAATCGGTGAGATGGACAAGGTCGCTGCAGGACCTGGTGCTGTTAATCAATATGCGCTTTATGTGGAAGAGGCTGGCGGAATGATTACCATCCACAACCTTCAGCAGCATGATAATCTTGAGATATACAAAAAGGCGTTCAATATAATGGATAAGTACTTCCCGGATGAAGACGAGGCGGAATCTGGCCTAGCTCCTGCCGTGGATGCATCGGGAGCCTTCGCGGTAAATTATACTTGCTTCTCCCATGGTCAAATACTAATTGATGTTTATCTTTCCAGTTCCACTCGGATGTCTCTGCTCCTCAAGGAGGATTCAGTTTTGGGCAGCAATAAATAAACAAATTCTGGATATTATATACATGTTTCCCCCTTTTTTCTACAATATCACACAATACCGGCTTTTTATAGTTTTACCCTTGAATGATTCAATGTTTTGCTCATAAGTGATAATCTCACGCGCTCTAGCCTCGATGCAAATAGTATTTCATATGCCTGAGAGGGTCTTGAAAAAATTGATGGCGTCTCGACAAAATCAAATTCAAGGTTATCTCCTTTCGTTTGCAAATATCTGACACCTCCCCTTTCCATGGCTTCTCAAATTCTACCACTTGGTATGATATTGAATGTAAATCATGGCTGAGCGTCATCTGAATCGGACCTAGAGTTGATTGACAGATGCATTGGTTCACGAATATGGGTCATTATGAAGGGCGATCGAGAGTTTACTGGAACACTCTTGGGGTTTGATGATTTCGTCAGTCAGTGTCTTTCACTGTCTTGCCATCTTGCAGTCTTAAAACAGTTTTCCTGCAGACATGGTCTTGGAAGATGTCACAGAATAGTCCGTGCAGTTGTTACTCATTTTTGACCGACCGGCCTGATCTTCTTTGTCAAGTGAGATCACACCGCAAGGCAAGAAAAAGACACAATTGGCGCAAACGCTGTTAAATGGTAATAACATTTGCATGGTGAGTACACCCAAAGAGCAATCTTAGTCTGCATTTTTGACCTTCCTCACTGCAGTTGATACCTGGTAGCGCAGGTCCCGATTCTTGAAAGTTCTATCCATCATGAAGCCTCAAATCCATACTTCTTTGCTTGATATGTATAGTGGCGAGATATTCCAATCAAACTTCCAGTTTGTCTGCCCTTCGAGCATGAGACGGTCCTTCATTACTGCGTGCTTTTCGATCGATGGCCTTGAGTAAAGTAGAATTTGGCTTACGGCTCCCTATAGGACCTTAGACAATAACTGTATTCTTGTCCTTCATTTTGTACATCTGAAACATAAACTTCCACGGGCTAAAGCTAGCTTGTAAGCACGGGCGTCACAATCACGCACGTGACTGGTATTTTTGTGAGATACAAAACTTGAAAGGGCCTTTTGACACTCAAGACTGTTCGTCAGTCATGCCTGTTCGCCTGCGCTTTTCTCTTCATGGCCATCGCAGGAATCGAATCCTTCATCTCGTAGCTGTTAATCAAGGTGCCAGGCGCGATGCGAAGCCCACCGAGCTCCTTGGCATTTACCACAGATATCCAACCGGCGAACCGCAACAAAAGACAGTTGAATGGAGTGTAGACCGGATACGCTATTGGCTAAATGTAGGGGCTGTTCCTACCAAGGCTGTTTCTAGACTTCTGGAAGCGGTAATCCAAATATATGTCTTATACGACCAGTCCTCTAACAGTACTTCAGGGAAACATTCTCAAGCCTACATCTCCCTACCATTCCAGCGCATCCAGACGAGCTCCTACATCTATATCAAGTCCTTCGCCAGAACAAGATGCACCGCCAGCGTCCGAGTCGCAGACTGAACGACATTGAGAATCTCATGAGTATCCGTGACGGAAAGCGGTTCCCTCATGCGACGGCACGAAACAAATTGAACGGAGGATTCTAATTTACTAGATCACATCAATGTGAGAAGTACGGGGGTGCACTGCGGGAGTGGTTTTACGTTTTACAGTATGTTGCGCGAGAAGTAGTAAATGGAATGATAAAGGTTGTCGGAGACGGTAATCAGTGTATTCGTAACCCACTTATAGACTTTAATTTTTGTTCGATTGAGACATGACCTGCTATCGCAGCAAGCTCTGCGGCTGTCAAACCATCAGAATCCTGAGGAAAGGTTAATTTGGTCGCGCACAGAACGAAAACAATTTCACCTTAGTAGTAGGATCCGCACCTTTGCCCAGTAGAAATTCTACTGTTGGCAAGTTTCCTCGGTCACAAGCAAGATGCAATGGTGTATATCCCTGGTGAGATGAGCACTCAGACCGACAAAGTCAGAAAAACAGACGCACAAATTCATCAAGTTGATTCACATCAGTCTCTGGATTTTTTTCAAGAAGTTCATGTAAGGCAGTTGTATCGTTGGAGACCGCCAACCCATGGAGGCTTTCGTCAACATCCACCTCTGAAACCATCATTGTACTGACAGTGCCTCCCATCCCACCGCTTGCACTAGCGCCCTGCGTTGGTTGGGTATCATCATCCCAAATACTATCAGGATCAGATTGCTCAGCCTGTGAAGGCGCTTCACGAACAATTCCTTCAACCCAACCCATACTCTTTGCAATGTCGAGGTATCTATTTTCCGCATCATCGACGGAAGTATATTTTTTGCTGGCGGACTTCCAGGCATCCCACTTCGCTCGGCCAGTCATATCGAAGATAGAAGGACGAGGCGTAGATGGCGATGGGGATATGGTGACATATTTGAAGAGCCCATAGAGCTGCGACGAGATTACAGGATCAGGGTTTGCACAGAGGACGTCTAAAAACTTAGAACCTCAAGTTTATTGGCCGTTGATACTTGTGAGGGGAAAGTTGCCAAATACGATGCAGCTGCGAGGAAGACAGGTGACGGCTTATTGTTAGGCATCCTCATTTTCTATAGACCAAAATTCCGTCGATAAGATATATCTAATTAAGTAAGCAATAGCTATCATCTAGTAATAACCTCACTTCCTGCCTACGGCCAACAGCTGAACAAGTCGTTAGAAACGCTACGATGAATGAAGCAAACTTGAGCTTACTTCCGCCATCTTTGAACCGAGTTTCGCCGGGCTATCCACCACCTTCACTCCCGCATTCTCTAACGCACGTACTTTGTCTATTGCCGCACCTACGCAATTCATCGGTTTTACATCCGGCGAGTGTTCGAAAACTGACTTACCCTTGCCACCAGAAATGATAGCACCGGCGTGTCCCATACGGCGGCCAGGAGGGGCAGTCCTTCCGGCGATGAAGCCGACGACCGGCTTTTGGTGCAGGTTGTTGTGTTTGAGGTAGTCCGCCGCTTCTTCTTCCATAGAACCGCCAATTTCACCAATGAGAATAATTCCTGACAAACCGGAATTGTTTGTCAGCACCCAACAATTGAGCCAAAAACTCCTACCTTCGGTATTGGGGTCTTCCAAGAAAACTTTCATGACATCAATGTGCGCGGTACCAGGGAAAGGATCGCCTCCAATACCAATACAGAGCGATTGGCCAAGTCCAACATCCGTTGTTTGTGCAACGGCTTCATAAGTCAGAGTACCTGAACGCGATACAATACCTACATAGGGAAGAATAAGAAAAGCAGTAAGTCAAGAGAAGACGGGGGTTACCAATATTTCCAGGTTTATGGATATGACCAGGTTGAATGCCTATCTTGCAACCGAGAGGATTGATGACTGTGAAAAGAGAAATCCAGCGATTAAAATGATGGACTGAGCGTGTATGTCATAGACACTGCTAACCTCCTGGGCAATTAGGCCCGACAAGTCGAGACTTGGACTGACTTTTGAGGGCATGCATTATCTGCAAAAAACAACAAACATATAGTGACTGAGGCAGCAGTCGGAATCAAAAATACATACTCGGACTTCATCCACCTGAGGGATACCCTCCGTAATGCACACTATCAGTCCAATCTCATTTTCAATGGCCTCGATGACGGCGTCGGCCGCAAAACGAGGAGGTACGTAGATGACAGTCGCGTCAGGTTGCGTCTCCCGGACAGCCTGCACTGATGGTAAGTTTGACTCCGTCGGAAGCGACCAAGCGCGTACCTCCTTGACGTTTCCGAACACGGGAAGACCCAGGTGTGTCTGGCCAGCCTTACTTGGGGACACACCTCCAACCATTCGCGTGCCGTACGCAAGGGCCTCCTGCACATGAAAAGTGGCCTGTATACAGAATGCCTCAGTGAGCTGCACGATTGCATACGGTGTGTCGGTGCATACAGTTTTCCCTGTCAAGCCTTGGCAGAGGACTTTCGTGTCTTTATTGATGAGGAGGTTCTTGACCGTGTCTGCATATGAGCTTCGGGAGACTGATTGCGAAAACGCCCGGCGACCGGCTGTGGAGGATTGAGCAGGAACGCAGCACGGAATTGGCAGAAAAGCATACCGCTGCGTAAAATGGAAGAGCCTGTGTGGCGGAACATGGCTTGGGAAGAGGATGTGCAAAGGAGCGGCGCAAACTGTTTTGTTTGCGTTAAGAGCCGGTTGTTATGCGGCCCGACAACGTTCTCTTAAAGAGTTCACATGTGACAAAAATAGACATTAAAAACTTCCACATCCATGAGTATCTATCTAAAGTCCACCCATAGCAGCCCGTCTCCTTTCCCGCGTCTTGCGAGACGCCCGGTTCAATTCCAGAATTGCATATTTCACCTTATCGTACTCTTTCGCCTTGACCGCACTACCGACCAATCAGCGTATGATTCCTATAATCAGACAAATACACACCGAGTTACGTCAGATAAAAATCGTGTCTTGGCCTCGTTGGGTACAGTCGCAACAGAAAGGTGCCCTAGTATAGTGGGCAACCAGGACAAAAGCTGAGGGCCCCATACAGACGTTATTGAACGGAAAACGGACACCACTGCGGACGTTGAGTCCTCTGGAAAATCACTGATGAGTCCCGCCAATAGATATCCGACCAGCTCGTAGCCTTCTTTCTCGAAGGCCGCTTGGATAGCAGCCGCGTACAACGGGAACTTGGGCGGGGGAGAGCGATCGTCGGACAGACACTTGTGTGTTAAGATCATTTGGAACAAGTCTAGAGCAGCGAAAATGACATCCGTGTGCACGACAGTCAGAGCGGCCATGGTAGCTCTGAAGGCAACTGGGAAAGCGGAGGACTGGAAAAAGATATCAGGACTTTTATCAACTAGCTTCAGCAGCATTTGAACATAGTCTTCCAGCACTGGGTTTCAATACCGATTAGCAATGTATGGTACATAGCAAATTGAATGGTACGCACCATCTGGCAAGTCACTAGGTGATTTAAGTTGTAACAAGGAAACTACTTTGGCGGTGGATCGCTCGAATACCACCTTGGAAGATTCTCGTAGTGATTGGTAAGCTTCATCGTTTCCGGATACGTCTACAGTTTTCCCTGCGATCCAAACGTATCGTCGCGCCTCTTCGTCCCCAAAAGCATCTACAATCTTTCCCGCGATCCAAAGGTAACTCGGATATCCAGTGGCTTCGAAAGCTACAGACATTCGATCTACAACCGCAGATGCAACGGGTAGAGCCGCCTTATCAAAAAACGTGAGAGCATGACGGAGTACTCGTGTTGTTCGTTCTGCGACGTCATAGTTTGAACCGTACTTGGATAGAAACACGTCGAAAACGAGCCAAGCTTGTTGACAGGTATTTTGGCAAGCTACTGGGAGCTCTTCACCAAAGCTGCGAATAACGTGGAGCATAACTTCGAGATTCTCAAGGCCATCTATATCAAACCAATGACTGAAAATCTCAGAAAAAAATGAAATTAGTTCTTACTGTGGATATTTGCCATGTCCTCCTGCGTTGCAACTGTCTGACGACTTGTAATTGTATGGACCTGTGCCAAAATGTCCAATGTAAAGGTTCGGAGGCTTTCTGCAGCCATGTCCATAGGCATGGCGGAAATCACATGGGCGATAGCTTCGTAAACTTGGCGCCTGTCATCTTGCACTAATTTCAAACCAGTTGTGCTAAGGAACGTGTGCAGCGTGGGCAGGAAGTCGACCAGGTGCTAATTTTTTTGATCAATATGGGTAAAAGAAGAACAGGGCAATCCTGGACAAACCTGTTTACAATCTTGGCACAAGTATTTCAAAGCCTGTCCCGCTGCCGCTGAGACTTCATTATCGGGGTCCTCAAATCCGGCAGAGATGTACTGCAGCTGGAAGCGAATGTAATCCGGATGCATATTGACCCACTCCGTGTAGCGGGATATGATTAATAATGCGGCGTATCGAACTCGGGGATGATGAGGAAGTGAAGGAATTAGATCCATTATCTTGGGTACGGCATTATTGTCGTTTGGATCAATCTCGGCTCCCATTGACCTCAGCGCAAATAGAGGCGCCTCGATTTCTTGCCATGAAAGCGCTTCTGGTGCACGAGAGAGCGCAGTGGTGATAAGTTCATATGTCGCTAGCAGGCATGTGTCTGTTCGTAGTACAAAACAACAGTCTTTAAGTGTGTCTCCCATGACATGCCTGAATGAGCGGAAAGAGTCCGCTTCCTGACCAGTCAGAGCATCGGAATCTCGGGGAAAGTGAAGATGACCGATGATTACACGCATAAGACTTTGGTAAGCGTCCAAGAAAAGCTGGGGCACCGATGATTTCTTCCCGATGTTTTGTGCAAGGCGCATCCAAAAGGGAAAGGTGATTGGTACGATCTCTAGATCAGGATAGGCCGAACATTCCCCAATGGCTTCAACGATGGGGAAAAACGTTTCTGTATGTCTGAGTAGTAAAAGTCTGTATGTTTCGCCAGCCTCGGTGAAGATGCGCGCGTAACCTTTGATTTTTTCTGGATCTTCACGTTGTTTTAAAAGCAGTGGTTTTAGAGCTATGACACGAGGAACAATGAGTTCGATGACCGCCATGTTATCATCGATCTCTTGAGTCTCGTGTATGAGTTCACATATGACATCGACAGCAGCATCAAAAAGTTCATCGGATGCAAGTGCATCGAAAGAAAATGCAAAAAGTTGAGTTTCCGCAAGTCTGATTGAGCTCACTTCACCGGCAATGATCCAGCTTCGCAGACAGTTGAAAACTTGATTTTGAACAGCGGTAGTGACTCCTGAACGTCATTTTGAGTATCGATAGTCCCAAAATGTTATAAAACATACCTGACGCCTGGATATACAGCGCCAACAATTCAAGTACACGTTGCGAATTTGCAGTTAGTAGGCGTGCAGCCCGTTCCTTGTAGTCATCGTCCTAATGATATCACGTAAGCCACTTCAGAACAGGATGAAAAGTTGGAAAAGATACGTACTGTGATGGGAATCCTTGTATTGTTGTTTAGCTCCTCAGGAAGAAGCGTCAAGAATTGAAGTAGAAGGGGGACGGTTTGTGGATCTGTGCCAAAACCCTCGATCATGGTCTCGACTGCGTTGGGCCAAGACGGCATCTGAAGAGCAATCCCAGCAAGGGACAAACAAAGTTGAATAATTATATTTCTAGGACCAGCCTTATGTGCTCGTAGTGCCGTTAACAAGGTATCCCGAAGCTCTGGGAGGGTTTTGTGATCCAATTGATGGAGGTCATATGTGACCTGGTGGATGATTAAGGTTATCAATGTAGATATAATGATATGTGCCACTTACTTTTGCTCTGAATGTCTGAGCCGCGAAAAGCTTGGCTCCTGAAGGAACATCAGGAGAAAAGAGGAGGACATTGCAGGTTGCCCATGCCTCAGGCTAGGACAAGGAGCGATGGGACACAATCAGAGGTGTTGGTCGCGACTGGCCACAGGCGAAAGACAATTTACAGAATGTTGGAAATCCTGAAGCCAGGAATTTGCCCTATCAAGCGACACTTTATCGGGAGCTTTGCTGAAGACGTCGAGAGCGGATAGCAAAGCCTGCATATCGGCCATTAGGACAGATCTTGGTCGTTGTTTGTGTGAATCAAGCGCGTCTGTCCAAGCGGAGATTAGGAAATTCTCTTTGTACTTGTTGACATCTCTCGATATTGCAATCGAAAAAGTGGGAAGTCATGGGGGGTGGTATATTGTCTGAAGCGACTAGAAGAACTCCATGTAAAAGCAAAATGTGGGAGGAATCCTACTATAGGAAGCGGTATTTGATTATCCGTGTGAAGGAGTGTACGGAAGGGAGGGGAGACCAAGATAAAAAGAGGAAACTTGAAATAGACAAGTATCAAAGTAAAGGATACATAGAAAGCGACACCGGAAGATATAAAGAGATGGATATATCGACTGCAAGAATCATCTCTAATAGCCTCTTGCACTTAGACGTCATCGATCAAAAACCTAAGTACGCAAGAAACCCTTCTTCCTGCTGGTCTACAAAAGGTATTTTTAAGAAAAAACTCCCAAAAAGGACATTGTTAACATACCGAGGCCTTTTCAGGGGTCAGCGGTCGGCCGCCTTCAAGCTTCCTCTTCTTGTCTTCGAGGTCTGCGCGTTGCTTTTCCAAAGCATCTTTCATTTCCTTGTGACGCGCGTACAGCTCCTCCTCGGACTGCTTGAGTTTTGCTTCCTTCTCCTGAACTTTTTGCTGGAAGACCATCTTCATCTCTGCTTCCATCTTTGCAAGCTTAGCATCATGCTGTACACGCTCCTCTTGCAACCTTGCTGCCGGACTTTTTGAATGGTGAGGGAAAGCGACTATAGGATAGCAAAAGACGCTCACTTGATTTCTTTGAAGACACTTGAATCCTGAGCAACGCCCATGCTAAGAAGTTTCTCCGTCCGCCAGTTCTCATAAAGGACATCGTTAGTGTATTCTCTCAGCTCTTCCATGTATGTCCTAACAAGCATCTGTCGAAGCTTAACGAAGTCGCAATGGTCTTCATTGTCGACCTCGACAATACCCCAAGGGTATGCACGTCCACGAACTTGTCGACCATCAGGAGTGACAACGATCTTGTCCGAGCCGACAACAGCAAAAGGAATCTTGCTAGCTATCTCCTCATGCTCGGCGATAGTTTCCTCATCCTCATTTTCGTATGTGGGCGCTTGAAAGATGTGGATATTATGGTGAGCGATGTCGGACAAAATCTAAGCCAGCGAGTTGTGAATCATGCCAAAAATGCACGCTACAAGGCTTACCCTCTCTTTGAATTCGGCCACCTCTTCGTCGGTCAATGTGTCGGCCTTTGCAATCACGGGAATGAGATTGACTTTAGTATGGAGTCGGCGCATGAACTCTATGTCAATTTGCTTCAACCTTGGAAATGTATGAGCAATGTCAGCAACGGTAAGGTCATGGAAACGTAAATGTATGTCTTACGAGTGACCTGTGGGCTGGATGAAGTAGAGACACGCGTGGACACGATTGTCAACGACCTTCGTGCGGTTGACGCGATTTTCCTGCTCAAGGTAAGAATCAAACCTTGACTCGATGTTCTCAACAATAGGCTTCCAGCTTCGGATGGAATGTCCATTAAACTCAGTACTTAAAGCTAGATGTGGTCTAGGACTAACCTATCATCATTGTTGACGAAATCGCCGAAGCCAGGGGTATCAACGACCGTTAGATGGAGTCGAACACCATTTTCTTCAATATCTGTACGTAAATTATCAGTTTACATACGTGGCCCGGGGTCCGCGCGATAAAAACGTACCAGCACCAATGCTTTCAATGGCAACGGTCTTGGGCCTCTCAGCTGCAGGAGGCAAGGGGTCCTTGGGCGGGTAGAGAGTGGTGTTGAAGAGCGTGTTGATGAGGGTGGACTTGCCGAGACCGGACTCGCCTAGCATGGTTGAGTAAATGAAACAGGGAGCGTGACAAGACAGCGACGGACCAACAACCATAGCAGTGAACTGAAAGCCCTTCCTCACGCTCTTCCTATGGACCTGATTTGGAAGATTTGCAAAGCCCACGTAGCCCATGAGCTTTTTACGGATGACAGGAGAGACGGCGGTAGTAAGGTTTGTGGTGGCCAGCGAAGGGCTGGAACCGTTGGCAAAGGCGTGCTGGGAGGGGTCGCCGTTGCGTGAGGAGGTATAGGAGTCGGACATCTAGCGGAAAGGTGAGGGGGACGGGGAGAAGGCGGGACGAAAAAAATACTTGTGAGGGTGCAACGGGGGGAAGGAAAGAAGTCGGGCGACGTTGCGTCTGTTTGGCCACGGTGGCAGGGCCCATATCCAATTTTGGTCTGGGCAGTAGAAGCGACTATGTACAATCATCAGCATCCCTAAGTAAGCGAACATTCAACTGCCCAACAGACCCAGATTATTGCCTTCATTGTGGTCTGGTTTGTATAAGGAACGTGTACACTGCGAGGTAGGCTCGCAGACGCGTGGCCCGTCGTCATATGTCATAGAGAAATCTCTTTATTATATCAACGAACAGCTCATCCACATACGTCCTGTCGTCTAATCCCTTTGTTGTCTTTCATCTATCAAATGCCATATCTGAGCAGAGCATGTCATAACGGCCCCGTAGTTAGCAAAAGACAATGATATTATGCGACTATACATGGAATACTATTAAGGCTTGGACTCAGTCGGCAACCATTCTTTCGGGAAGTCAGCTATAGTTGGCCGATTCAGGAGACGACCACGAAGATGATCCCCTCGCTTGGCCTTTTCTATCTTTGAACGCACATGACGCACATCTAGTGGCACATCCTTAAAAGTCCCAGGCTTCCTCTGCAAGTGATGTCATGAGAAAACAAGCCAAAAAGCAGGAGAAAAAAATCAACTAACATTTGCTTCAACGATCAGTCGGTCTAAAGCATCGCTAGCCCATTTAAGATTCATAGCAGGCGACGGAAAGTTTTCACAAGATATTTTGATAAATCCATTTCCCCAAGGTGCATTCTTTTGCACACCTGCATCGGTAGGAGGATTTGGTGTCCATCTGGGACCGGCCAGAAGTCGCAATTTATGGATGGCAAATTCATTCCGCAAGGGAAGGTCGTCAACAGCTACCACCACCACACGCTTGGTGGTCGCTGGATGCTCTTCTCCGGCATAGTCGAGAGAACGAACAATTAGAGGTGTTTCTGAGGTTGGTGGGATGTATGGTTTGCGGTATGCTGTACAAAGTGTCAAATTTCCTCCAAAGGAACACAAATTGGAGGATATTCACCAACAAGCTTAGGCAATTCATGTTCTATTAGCCTCAAGTAATATAGAACACGGCGTTGTTCCCGCAGCATGAGATGGCCCGCTGAGGACGTATCATCGTCGTCAAAGTCATCTTCGAGCAAGTCAAAGGCTTGATCTGCAGTGAGTCTCTCTTCCGGCTTTGCACGTCGTGCGAGGGCAGCCGACGAGGCAGAAAACAGACGATGTGATGATGTCGAGGCAATTGGATTACGGGAGAAGACGCGCGTGCATGCGAGGCGGGCAAGACGCGACGCCATTTTGTCGAAACGTCGAGGACCGCAAAATCCGGTGACAATTGCCGATGTGTCAAAACAACCGACAATAATACCCGAATCTTGATAAGATCCAGTATTCAACCCATGGTTGTGAGTCGCACCAACAGCACTAGCGTGTATTGTACTTGACTGCTTTTTTAGTTTCTCAAGCTATCAATACAGGCCGAACTCGAGAACGTGTCTGACCTCAAGCCTGCCTCGCAAGACTTTGAATATTTCTTCAAAGTTGCATTACCTACCCATCATTGACGTCTCGCCCCTCATGTTCTCTTCCATAGGTGAAGTGTAATAGCTGTAATGAAGTTCACCCCAAGCTTGTTTCTATGAATCGCATAGTATGAATTCTACTTTCCTTTTAATCTACGTGATGGCCATGGGTCATAACCAACTCTTCAAAGGAAGAACGTGAGGTCACAGGCGGGAAAGGCAGCAAAGCAAACTTCGTGTGGCGCTGCGGGATGTGTGCGTCTAACATCCCATTCCTATCTTTCTCACTAGTGCCTATTTGCCGCCCTCAGGCAAGCGCGAAAGCTCCGCCAAATTCGATCCCACCCCCGTCCATCCATACAGCTCCGAAAACGGCCAGCTAGCGCCACTACTTGTTGTCGAGTGTCGAGGCCTTGAATTCGTTGGCTTTGATCCAAGGGTAAATCTTTGCAAAATGCTCAATCATCGTTCTTACGTCTTTTAGGGGATATGGGAATGCAAAGGATCAAACGGCACCGTTTTCAGCGATATTGATCTAGGGGAGGGTGACTGGAATGACTACGATGAAAAGGTTATGCCAAACTATTGACTTCTTACTCCATACACTCAACGTGGGTTTCCTTTCGCGTAGGCCGCGCTTCCCGTTGGTATCACGGAATTCAGGAGTGAATGGAGCAGAGCATGAACAGTTTGGATTATCGGAATGTACACAATTTGCACTAGAAATACTGTGATTGATTGTGACCTTACAGCTTGCATCTGACAGAACTTCATTGAAATAAAAAGCACTCAAGACATCAACAGCCAATGCCCATCTGCACTTCTGACAGGGGTGATTCTTTGTTGGGCAGTTATAAACTTGGAACGTTCTGGATCATGAGCAAGCCCAGTGAGCTGTTGCTGTGTTTGCAAACCTCGTACTCGCCAAGAACAGCATAAAAGGAGTAGATTACACAAGGACTTGACCGGAATCCTGTAACAATGAAGGTCGCGGGTATTAGGACATTAGATTGCTACAGATCATGTGGAGGATAGCGTAGAGGCTACGTTGGTGAATGGTATAAGCCAAAGTGATGCGAGTCGTAAAGTGAATGTCCAAACAAGTGAACTATGGATGCGAGATTGGGAAGATGAGTACATGTGGTAGATGAGTATTAGTTTGGATTCAATCCAATTCAAAAGTCCGTGAAAATCCAACCCGGTGGAAGAATTAGATATGGGTGCTTCCGTAACTCTGTCGCGGAAGGTCGCTTGTCGGGATTACTATTCGCAACATCAGCACAAGAACTGCAAGTTTGGAGACAGTATGCTTACATTGCAAAACATTTCCGTCGGAAATCATCAGCTAACTCTGTCAAGTGAACTTCAGGAGGAACAGGAGGAGGTTGCTTCGACTGATACAACTAGTACCGATATCAGCGTGATTGGAAACAAATCCACTCGAATAAGCACACCTTGAACATCACAACAACTAATTCATCACCCGTCCAAGGACGCGAGCCTGCCCACATTTCAAGTACAACACAGCCTACACTCCATATATCCGCCTTGAAATTATAACCTTTCTTCTGCGTATTAATGACCTCAGGAGCCATCCAGAAAACAGTTCCCTGCATAGCCGTAAAGGCCCCTCCGCTGGCATCGTCTGTTCTTTTGGATATACCGAAATCGGAAATCTTGCACACCCCACTCATTTCCACAAGAATGTTATCGGCCTTTAGGTCCTGAAAACGGCCAAATCATAAGTCAAGAACAATTTGAACCAAAAAATTATGTCTATACCCGATGGAGAATGCCTTTGGAATGGAGATACGCAAGGCCATCCAAAATTTGCCCGGTAAAGGACTTTGTGACCTCTTCGGAAAACCTACCATGCTTCAAAAGACAGCTTCCAATAGATCCACCAGGAACGTATTCAAGGAAGCTTGTATAGCCCAAGCATAAGTAAGGAAACACGTTGAAATAACGAGCAAATGACTCACATGCTCAAATTTTCTGGCGTTTCCTCAAAACCCAGATACTGCACAATGTTGGGGTGATCAAGATCTTTTAACGTCTCACTTTCCATTTTAAGGGCTTGTACGACATTGGTTTGACGCGAATCGCTCTTGTCGCTCGCAGTTCGAGGTAATTCGACTTGCTTGACAGCAATCATTTCTCCAGTCGTTGCGTTGAGCGCAAGGTAAACTCGTCCGTAAGTTCCTCTACCAATCAGCTCTCCTCTAACCCATTTAAACGTAGCTGTATCTAAACCTTAGTGAAGAACACCCAATTAACTTGGACAAATACCACTTACTGCCACTTGAAGGAGAGTCCGGAACTGAATGACTTCCTAGCATCGATATCATTTTTCCTTGTGCAGGCGTGACCTCCTCTACTTTGCTTCCCCACAACTTGGTGCTACGCTTCCTGAAAACATTAGAGTATGAAGCAGCATCCCCGCGGGAAGACCGGTCGATCAATCTCTTGTGCTCCTCGGCGACAATCCGGATCGACTTTTTATTACGCGTGCGTACCTTTTCCCTCTCTGAAGGCGCAGGAGTAGGAGGGGCAGGTATTACTGGCTCGACCGCCGTAGGAGAGGTTCCACCAGAACTAGCTTCAATGACCGGTCTATCAAGGTCATGTTCGGGGAAGAACTCTTCAAGTCGCTCATACACGTCTTCGGGAGGGGGACGTGGAGCCCATGTTGAGCTCTGTCGATTAGCAAAGGTACTGCCTCTTGGGCCCTTTGATGGACCAAGAGCAGGACGTCGGTATGGCGGAACAAGATGAGCATCAGGTTTTGACGGAGTGACCGGCAGACGAGGTGGCGGGGCTGGGGGAGTAGCAATTGATTGTGGTTGGGGGTTCGTCAAAGTCGGGTCCGGGCTGGCAGTTTTGATCTGCACTTTCAGAGGCGGGCGCAAAACGGTCGCAGTTTCGTCTGATTCATCTGTCGGACGCTTCTTCCAGATAGAGGTCCCATACTCGTCGAATTCGACTTCTGTATCGGAATGGACAAATGTCTCAGATATCTCGGGCGCTGCTGGAGTTGGAGAGGTATCTAGCTTGCCAATACTCCCTTTCGCCTTTTCACGTGGTGCAAGGACGGTTCCTTCAGAGTAACCATTCAGTGTCGCTGCGAACCATTGTTGATCTCCTGGCCGCAAGGTTGACTCGGAACCTCGATGCATCTCGTGTAAGCCATTAACCTTGCTGTCCGACGTCGACGGCCGCGAAGAACCGGTCTGATCCCGATTTGGATTTAGCGGACTTCTAGGACTGATTGGGGTATGTGGTGGCGTCGAGTAAGAAGTCTCAGCTCCACTTTGCATATCTAACGACTTATCAGAGCGATTTGAAAGGCTGTTTTCCAGTCGGTGAGCAGAGGAATGATAATGACCAGGAGAGATATTTCGCGGAGAGCGATTGTTGTCTCCCGGATCCACTCCATTATATGTCGGTGACTGCATACGATGTCTCCGTGTAGAGGAGGTGGAATCTCCAGATGCAGATTGGGGACGCGGGTATGGATCTTGATTAGGCGACACTACATTGTAGGGTGTGTTGCGAGAATTAAAGGTGTCTCGGCCCAAGTCAACAGTACTGCCATGTAAAGATCCATGCATAGGCAAGGGTCGCGCAGTGGGCCGAGAGTCGTACGATCTAGGCACCCCCGAGATGTGTGAAGAAAATGACGGACCAGGGTGTGCTTGAATTGGCACGGGACGGCCCACGATTGGTGCCGGCGGACGCCGCGTGGTGCTCGTGGCGGGATTGTTGAAGGCACGGAGATTGTCTACACTTTTACTGCCTTTAGCCAAGCGGTTGAATTGGCTGGTCTTGGGGGGAATGGATCTTGGCTCGCCCCGCCAGGCAAAAAGTTTAGATGGCAGAGGAACGCCAGCAGAAGGGCGTGAGGGAGGTAGACGCGTTTCACGTGTCTCGCGCGGGGGTGTAGGAACTGGAGGCGGATGTCGAGGAGGAATGGGAAGGGCAAGAGGGAGACCAGTGAACGGAGATGTCACTCTGGTACGTGATGGCTGAGACGGTCGGGCAGTTGATTGAGACGGCGAAACGATGGCAGGCGTCTCTTGCATGGTCGGGGTTAGGTCCTGGTCTGGTACAACTACCCAATCTGATCGAGCAGGATCTTCTTCGAATGGAATTCGGTGCCGCCTATCTTTCGAGGGAGAAAGGCTCTCTTTTGAAGGTTGTGGCCGTAGCCTGAAAGCATTGCGAGCCCTCAACTGCCTGACTTCGGTGTAATGTTCCGCAGCCCTCAAAGTTTGTTCATGTTCGTCCGAACCTGTACGACCGTGAAATCGATAGGGATGTAGAGTAACGTTTTCATCCACAAAAGTGGGCCGATTAGGCGAAAGTGGAGGTGGGACGGTAGGTTGTCTGGGATCAGTAATAGTTTCAGAACGAAGGGTTTCGGTCGGAGGGGACGAAGACAGTTTCGGGAGCTGAAGGTGTGGCGAGGCGGGGCGAGGAAAGGGACCATTTAATCGACGAGTATGCCGAGGGGAAGGAGGAGCATTACTGTGTTGAGGAGGAGATGGGAGAGGATGGGGTGGTGTTGTAGGAGCTGGTTTGTTATCGCGGTCACGAACAGGATTATCGAGATCGGCTTCATATCCACCTGAA
>QLON01000165.1:0-16670 GCA_003313675.1 Termitomyces heimii | reverse complement strand
GACATCTTACACCTCAAATTATGGACGGAATTCGCCGGGCATTTAAATCAAACGAAAATGCCATTTCAGATGTTTTGGCTGATTTGAAACCAGATAGTTTTAGGGTTAGTATGTAAGTATTTACTGTTTGTCTTCCTCAATATCTCAAATTTCCTTGATCTAGTCCCCCAGACGGTCTTCTTCCGGAAAAGCATCCGTACTGGCCCGTCGACGTTCTCAGAAAGGACCCTTCCGACATTGAGGAACCTGTGGCGTGCCTTTATCTATACCAACACAATTTTACGTTCAGTACGAGAATGCAACCTCGTGCTGTAGCTGTGGAAGTAAGCATTGATGCCTAGAATCAGACAGTAAATTCTGACTTACTTGGCAGGTCTACAATCTAGAAATCCGCCTACGAGAGGAACAGGAAGGTCTGAAACTTCAAGTTGCAAGACGAGTGGAAGCAGAACGGATTGCTCAGCAAGCATGGGAGGAGTACATGAGTGGATAGACTTACACTAGCTTCAGCTTGGTATGTGATTTGGCGGTGGTACAGAGTCTTTGAAGATGTCCGGTCCCTTGATGAGTTCTTACATATGTCTTTCGTCCTTTGACTCTCCGAGCTTTCGGTATATCTGTTTTTTGAGATACACAAGTTGACTCCCGTCCTATAGTGTGAGAACAGCGCCCGTGACGGTGTTATCACAAGGAGTGGTCCGAGCCTTCATGCAATCCGAGGCGAACTGAGTCCTAGATTGGGAAGAAGCTAGTTCTAAGACACATTGTAACGACTTATACAGTCCGGCGACTATGGCAACCGGAGGTGAGCTCCGAGTAACCGAAATCATAAGGTTCCCCGTGTGAAGAACGGCAGACAATTAAAATTCAGTTTCGAGTTCTTTCATGTTTGTTTGTTTGGTCCGATTTCCCCGTCGAATTAATTGTAGGTGTCTATTTATCGATTTTTTTGTAAGTGTTCTGTAGCCGACTGTATGACTGCAATAGAGACCGCGAAGTGCATTACGCTGGACCTTGAGAAATCAGACCGCGATCATGGCGCTTGGGTGAGGAGGCATCACGACGCTTATAACTGGAAGCGTGGGCGCTTGGAATTCTGATGAGTTTTCTTCCTATGTTTCCCTTTGAAACTTTTCTCGTGCACAAAGAAACGTGGATCGGAACTTTGAATGTATTCCCAGTCTACAATTCGTGAAAAAAAAAAAGAAATGTTACCTTTGTTATATCTCTATAGAGAATAGGTGAGAGAACTACGCTGCTCTGTAAGATGAGGGTAATGAATCATTGACTGGTAAAAGAGCGACTGTGCAAGGACAGCAGGTGGTAAGAGCGGCAAAAAACTTGCTACTGTTACCCGACCAGCCTCTACCAAAGCAATGGGTACTGAATCGGCATCTTGCATGAATGGATCATGGAACACTAATAGTTGTAATGATGTTGAATGTATTTGGAAAACGCTCCTTTTCCTTGGAACCCCGCCTTTACGTCGACCATCGGGATCAGACAAACAACCAAACAAAGAACTATTCTGGAAAGGGCTGCAAAGCATATGACATGTACATGGCTGCCCTGACTGTAAAACGGGCGGAAGCCGAAGGGAATCAAACGATTGCGAACATGCAGAATAGATTGAATGGCGTGTGATCCACCTTGTACTCTTTCTATTTGGACTCGGATTCGCCATGCGTTGGAAAGAGCACCGGCGATCTCCGAAGTTCACATGTGGCGAAATCAATAGCCTCGCCATAAGTACCAACAAGGCTAAGTTGGGCAGCTCTGTGACATTTGCCGTCATATCGTTAATTAATTCGAACCCGAACCATTCCAGCTCGTATGCACTGGGTTTAGAGAACGAAATTCACCCATCGAATCATAAATCCTTCCTTTCATTCCGCAATGTCTTCTTCGACCATGAGACAACCTCGCCAAATTTTCTCTGGGCCTCGTCCTCCACCCCCCGTCTGGTCACACCACACTGAACTTCTGCCACAAGCGGCATCTGTCTCTCCCTTATCCTCCTTAGAATGGACTGCCTTACAACATGATTGTGACTTTGACCTTCGTAAACTTCAGCGGGGTCTTCGTTCCATCCATAAACGAAAGGTTTTTTGGTCGTTGAAGGAATCTGTAAATTTGAAGTACGTGTATATCTATTAACTCCAACCTTTGAAATGACTTGTTTTCTTTTCTCTTCCTTCTCCTCTAGTCCTCTACCAAATGAATACCTAGACCTTCTTCTCGAACCATTAGCAGATCTTTTCAATCGGTTACGTTATTGGAGCGTAAAACCCTTGAAATACAAAGCTTTCAAGCTGGACAAATGTGAGTAGGTGTTGCGTCGGTATTCATCCATGACTAAACTTACCTAGTCGTCTACGGAGCAATCTTCTCATCGGAAACCCTTGTCAGGGATAAGTGTGGTTCGATTATGGTCTTAGCACTGGTACCTGCGCACCTTTGAGCTTAAGGAGACGGCTACTAATGTCAAGCTTTATCAGCCTAATAACTTGTTTGAGACTGAAGGCAAAGTTTCGCCGTCGGTTACGTGTGTCCTCTCTCGAGCTCTGGAATATGATCAAATAGCTCCTTCCAGTATCACTGTCACAAATTTCAAGGATATTGCCGTATTCTTTCCTCCTTCACGTGCCAATCCTGGACCTTGTTTTCAAAGATTTTCATCAACGCAGTTCTCTCTGGCTCTACAAGTTATCACGGCAGCACAGATACATGGCACACTTCCCGGGTCATATTGGATTGATAGTCCCGATGTCGATTATGAACCCGGTCTTCCAGAAGGGCCAGCACAAAATCCTAACGAGCCAATGTTGAACGACGATGAGGTCCTTGCGACCCACCACTGCCATTCTGACTTTGATATCCCAACGTTGCTCAGAGATAAAGCAAGAGCGCTTCAATTCTTCCGTTGGCATGATCATATTCGGCGTAGATACTCGAACCTTGTTGCTAAGCCTAATGACGTACTTAAAGTCGTTCCGAACGTGCTCGATTCTGCTCACACACTTCGCCCTCTTTATCAGTTTGACATGTCTGAACTCCCAACGGACACAATCAAGCATTTAATGGAGACACAACGTCCATCTCCTTTGCAAGCCATTGGAATTCTGGAACGTTTCATGCGGAGTAAATCCTTCGTCGTTGAGATCCAAGACATCATCTCTGAGGGGTCCGAACGTGCTATATGCACTGTGTATCGCTGTAAAATCACCTCTATTGACAACTGTCCGGTGACTTTATCACAAAATATTTGCCTGAAGCTCTTTGACGACCGGCATCAAGTGTTTCAGGAGACCACGGAAGAGCAACTTAACAAGATCAATGAGAAACATATATCTTGCTGGTTCCAATATCTTATCATGACCGAAACTCTCATTACCAATGAGATTCTTGCATACGATAAACTTCGACCAGTCCAGGGATCGTTAGTTCCTTGGTTCTATGGTGCCCATCAGGTATTTCGTTTTCTGCCACGTGTCAACTTTTTACTTATCCTTTTTTATGTCCTATAGTTTACGTTACCCGATGGAACAGCTCTATACGGGCTTCTCATGGAGTACATAGAAGGGCAGGACATGAAAACAAACATCGAACCGGCATTGAGTCATGAGAGACAGATCAAAATGGTGTGCATGTTACCCCTCATCATGATCTTTTGAACTGACTCGTCCAATTTTAGATCGAAAGTTGTCGTCATGCGGTGCGCATCCTCGATGTTGGCGACATCAGCCAGCGCGATTGGCATAGTGGACAAATACTTCTCTATACTAACCCCATGACTCGAGTTGATCACGCTGTCTTAGTAGATTTCGGTCTAACAACCCAGACATATCACGAACAGGACCTAAATTACATTGGTAACTATAGTGGCATGCTTGACGTCTTCCTCTATGGAAATTCCACACTTGATATGGGTTTAGTCTGGAAACATTTTGGAGACCCTGATGACTGGGATCCTATCGACATCGAGATGGGTGACAGAGTTATCAGAGCACGAGATATGTTTTCGTTCATTTCGATTAACTGACGTTCTTGTAACGGTGGCTATAGCTGAAATAGTAGACGTACTCCTAACTATGATTGTCGTAGCCTTCGAATATATATATACATGTATATATTGTATTTTACCTTTGCTCCATATCAACATCTTATGAGTCTTCGCGGTTGGTGATGTAGACTGGACTTCAGGAGACACTGAAGATCAATTTAGAGACTTTGTACTATGACCATCTTCATCTCTATGGCGGTTCAGCCCCTATCTCAACGTAGCCCAAGGACCAGTATCCTTATAAGCAATAGACGTCCGAACTTTTTGTGGGCTGGTTAAGCACCTCACAGTCGAGTAGATGCTGCTGGCCTACGAGACTGTCAATGCAGCTCAGACCCGACCCCTCTAAAAGCAAGCATGCTAAGAGGCGATCCAGAAGTTGATTAAACGATACATTACTACCAATGTGGACAAGATTGTTCTCTGTGGACTAGTCACCCTGGAACAACCCAAAAAAAATGTTCAGTGAGGCCTCTGAATGGCTGTAACAAGCACCATGTACTATCACATGTTTTCTATCTATTCATTTTTATATTCTTATCATATCCTTGCTCAGTTACTTTATGTCTTGTGGACCTTGTGGTTACAACCAAGATTTATAGCACATCGCCTCAGTTGAGTGTACAAGAATTGATTTATATTGGTCCTACCTATAGCACACAAGTAAGAATGACTAAGGAAGGATTGTACAGTTTGTTGCTCAAGTATGTATCCTCAGTCAAGTATACTTCTAGGCTTGTATCTATGTTACATTTTTTTGAGTCATTCAACCTTGAATTGATTATGCTCTTCCTGCTTAGCTCTTGGCTATTAGCTTACTATCTTCTCTTATCAAACTTCTCAGCCTTGCATAAAACCATGCAGGGTTGGGTGTAGGTCATGATTTTCAAGGAATTCAATGAGTAGGAGGAGTCTTGATATTATGTCAGGTCTCACTGATCTAGGGGCTCACTCTGTTGAGCAAAACCCTACTAGCTGAGTTTTGCCAAAAAGGGAGACTCACACAGAGACAAAGGGTTAGCACCAGAGGTTAGTGTGGGAGAAATCAAGAGCAAAAGGAGAAAGTAGACACATTATGGAAAGGAAATTGAGAAATGGATAACTAGAGATGTAGAAAAAAAGTCAGAAATATAGGAGTAGTATTAAGTAGAAAGGAAAACATCAGGGTAGTAAAACAGAGTCAAGATAAAGAGTAAAGAAGTTGAGACAGAGTGAGAGAAAATGGAAATAAAGAAGAGTAGTTGGAATTGGAGATAGGATGAGAAAGAAAGAAGAGAAGAAAATAAGGATGGAGAAAAAAGAGGTAAGAAAAATAAGAAAAGAGGAGACAGAGAGTTTGAGGGAGATAGAGAAAAAGGGATGAACCAGAATAGGTTGGAGAGTTAGAAATAAGTTGAGTCAAGAGGATTGAAATAGAGTAGACAGGAGACTTGAGAAACTTGAAAGAAAATGAGTAGAGTGAAAACAAGGATAAAGCAGAGATAGAAAGAGTCAAAATGAAGAAAAGGAAATAGATTCAAGACTAGAGAGGTGCAAAATTGAGATGGAGAGAGAGAAAAAGAGAAAAGACTAAAGAGAGTGAGTGGACTATTAGCAATATTAAGGCTATTGTGCCAACTACTAGGGCCTTTGCTGGATGTCTTGGGCATCATAAGTGATTGTGTGCTAAAGATAATTGAGCATTGGCAAGATTGAGTAGCAGGACAATTACATGTGAGTTGGATCTTGTGGAACAATCATGCAGAGTAGCATTCACAAGGTGTTGAGAGTGATCTGTCCACAATGCAAGGGAGTTGGGGCCATCCAGGGGTGCAAGTGAGTTGTGGCCTATCCAGAGAAGCTCAGTGATCTTGGTGATTGTATCAGTAATGTTAGAGATCAGAAGAGGAAAAGTAGAGATTAGCATAGCCCTACTTAGCAGAGTGTGGTGGGGTTGTGACATAGAGCCTGACAGTGTTGATATATAATATTCATAAGACTAAGATAATATAGTGTAGGTTCATTCAAGTAAAGCTGTTTTGCTCTTGGAAGAGCATTTCTTGGTTCTTGTATAATTTGTAAAATGGGAGGAGGGTTCTTTGCTGGAATTATAACAGCAAGATTATCCATATTGAGTAGTTTTGCTGGTGGATTCTGCTGCCTAGAATCTTTCACATTGTCTATTAGCTGATCCAAATACTCCAAAGGATGTTGCATCAATTGATCAAAGGCTCATCAATATATTCTAAATCATTTTCAGAACCTAAGCCATTAAAGTCCTCCTACAAATCAGCTACATGTTGCTGTTCCCAGCCTTGAAAAATCCTTTAAGCCATAGCAACATTGAAAGGCCTATGTTCAGGGTTGAAATCTATATACTATTAACTTTTGTCAGTTAAAGCAGCTTTTCAAAATTGACTTAGCTTCACCTCTGGTCTGAATTCATCTTCTTGTCTTTCTCTTTTCTGCCTTTCTTGATGTAAAGTAACCAATGCCTATTGTTGCCTCTCCTGCTCTTCATGTCTGAGCCTTTGTTCCTCTTGTGACACTGCTTATACTTGTTCTAAATGTCTTTTCTGCTCTTCAACCATAGCAATATATCTTAGTTTTAGTTGCTTTTGCATTAATGCTAGTGCTTGTTTATGTCTGATCTGGTGGCTTGCAATTATATCCCTGTAAACTACCTTTTTTCTTGCAGAAAGAGTAGATGGTGGTGATATTATTATAAGGCTAGAATTTAAAGGAGTATTTCTAGCTCTTCTAAGTGCTAGAGCCAGTAAAGGTGGTGGCACCATTCTAGATATAGGGGAGCTTTCCATCCTTCAGGTAAATGAGTTTCAGATATAGCCATAGACAATGAAATATTAACAACAGCAGATTGTTTAATAGGCCTCTCTGAAGAGCAAGAATCAGTCTGATTATTACTCCCAGATATCATACCTCTAATTTCCATGTTTCTAGATCCCATACCTCTAGGTTCAATATGAAGTGGTGGCACAATTACAATAGAAATAATCCCAATAAGTTGGGCATCAATAAACTGATCAACTGGTCTCAGCACATTATCTCTTCTATGCCCAGGAAGAGGTAAATGTGGCACTAGAGTTCTGTAAAGAAGCATTCCATCCTTCATGTAAATGAGTTTCAAGTATAGCCATAAAAAATGGGTCACTAACAACAGTAGATTGTCTAATAGGCCTCTCTGAAGAGCTGGAAGCAGTTTGATTATAATCCTCAGATTTTATACCCCCATGTCTCAAACAAAGTAGTGGCACTACTATAGTATTAAATCAGTCATTTGCAACTGCTAAAGTCTATTTTAAGCTTTAATTTGTTGCCTTTGACTTTTAGGAGTAGTAGTAGGATGATACTCATAGTTGAAAATTACCTGAAATATTGACTTTTAAGCAATTTAATGCTTAAAAACATGTAAAAATCACTTATATGATGAGATATTTAGTATATCAACAGTTCAAGGTGGTTAAGGTTTGACTAATAAGCTGAATTGAATGTTTTTTAACATTAATCAACCAATTAATGACCAATACATACATTGTTGTATAGTTTCTTTCTACATAGTTGAAAACCTACTATATTTAGTTCTATGATATTATAAATCATCTGAGGCATAAAAAACAGTGTTTACTAAATCATGTTTGGCATTCCTCACACTGGCAGATCCTCAGACACCTGCTACACATAGTTAAATAACAGTATTAACATTTAAATTGATTATTATACATTTTTTTCTCTTATTTTATATGTAAAATAAACAATTAAGCATTTTTAAATTTCCTTCTATTTTTTATGCTTTTCACTTCAATTTATCTGCTTTCTGCTGCCTTCATTCAACTCCTCACTAGTTATACTATGGAAAGAAAAAATTGCAAATTTATTAGGCTATGAAAACCAGCTTCCTTATTAATTAAGGAGGCCAGTTTTATTTTTGTCAGACTGTAAAAAATGGATCACTTTTGACAAGGGCTCTAATGGAGCCCTTGTTAAGTATTCTAATTTATATAGCCTCATGACCTAATGATTATGTAACTGATAAAGTGGCTCCTTAATTTAGATCTTCCTTTGCCAGCTATGTAACTAAGCCAGAGCCTCCAAAGGTTACCCTTGCAGTATTGTTTTGCCTTTATACAAAAATAACTAAATTGTGATATTAGAAGTGTTTTACAATTGTTTGATTATGCATTACAGTCATTGGTTCCAAACAAGAGGCACTAGATGTTTCAGGTATGCTATAATGCCTAGCTTCTCTTACATATTTGAATTAATTTAGCATTAATAAAAGCTTGTTGATCCTTTTTTTCTATACTAGTGTCAGATCCTGATGGCTTTTTATTGCTTAAGTTCCCATGGGTGTAAGTGCATCAAAATAAGATGTGATTGCTAAACTCTCATTGTCATATCCTGTTGATATGTCTGTTTGAACAATAAGACAAGACAAAGCTATTGATCATTAAAAAGTCATTTGTAATTGCCTCTATTCAGACTAATCCAAATAATCTAATTTCACATCACTATATTAATGGCAAACTCATTAGCACCCTCCTAGAATTTACTTATTATGCATGTCCTTCTGCCTTCCAATTATTCTTCCTCTTTTTCCAGCCTGAATATTGCATTCCATCTCATCAATTACTGAAGAATATTGTTTTGCTATTGTTAGGTTCTGCTAAGTTGGGGGCTTTCTAGCAAAGCAGTGCCCTTACAAGGTGGACTTGATCTATGGATACTCAAGTGTCTAGAGCTCTGGGGCTAGGACTCTGGGGCTTAAGATGTGAATAAGAAGTGGTCTTGGGGAATGGAACTTGACTCAGAGCTTTGGGTATTTTAGAGGCTGAGGGTTGGGGGTTGGTTAAGTTGGAACCAGGGGTTCTAAGATGAGACCAGGTTAACAAATTATAAGCTGCAAGGTGTGTACCAAACTTAGAGCATGCAATTATTCAGGCATGCTAGTCAAAGTGTGCCAGTTAGTGCATATCAGTCAAGCAAGAGGGCACACAACAATTCAAGTTAATATCAAGACTAGTGAATACAATGGAGAACTATGCTATAAGTACTATGGAGCCAGGTTTCAGAGTTCTGGGAGGCATTGAGTAGTGGGCAGGGACTGTATACTTGGATTGCATATGTGGGGCATGTGATTGATTGGCGTGGAGGGAGCTGTGATGCATGATGGCCAGAAACAGGTCATGTGATCCAATCATTGATGGTGGTTGATCTTGGAGTCCATGATGCAGGGTTCCTAGGAGGGCTAGCTGATGGCAGTCTTAATGTGTGTGATAGTGGTGTTGGCAGCTGTAGGGGCAGGGCACATTGAGGAGTTGATAAAAGAGGGCCCTGGATGGGGCTCTTAGGCTGTCCTGGAGGGGTTCTAGAGGGGAGGAGTTATGACATCACCCCCCTCTCAGCACTGAGACTCTCCAAGGCATGCATAATTGGTGGTTTGGACCAGGGTCTAATTGTGGGATCCAGCACCTGACCTGCAATATATTGAGGAAAAAAAAATTTTACTATCAAATTCAACCATGTTGCATATGCTGACACATTTTCTGATGCCCCCACCTACTAATGAAGTGGCTCCCTGGTTACATAGGAGGCCCAGGATGTGCAATACCACAAGCATGTGGCAGTGCTTGCCCAACATGAGTGTCACTGTATTGTCCACTTGCTACAACTGACCTTCTTTTTTCAGAACAATGCAATAATCCTGCCCTAAAAGCAGGTCCCAGCCAGCTCCTGATACAGGCCCCCATATCCTTCTGGAGTCTCACCTGAGTCATTCTGCACTCACCTTTGTGTGGAAGACTGTCCCTCCTCCCTGTCTGCAACTCTCTTTCCACCCTAGATTGCCTGCCACCCATTTTCATCATTCTAGGATGGCAGTAGGGGCCATTTCAAAGGTCCTGAAGAGTCAATGTATTGTGTAGGTGGACATAATGCAGAAGCTGTTTAGGAAGGCCCTGGAGAGGCTCTAAGATCTACCTGCCCATGCCTGGTGCATGAGCAATAGACCAGTGAGTGGTTTCCTACCTCTAGTCTCTTTGCTGATTTTGGTGCAGTACTTGCACTGCACCTAACAAGTGGTCTCCTACCTATTTAAAGTCCTGGGCCCCTTGTTCTGCTGGGACACAGCCATGTGTGAGGTGTGCCACCTCAACCACAAGCAGTATTCTGTGTCAGTGCTGTGGAGAGCACGTTGTGTTTCTTGGGAACAGGGATGGCTGCTAGGGAGAGTCACTTAGAGGATGGGAGTCAAGGAGTGGGACTAAGGATATGCCGCACCCCCTGGGACAAGTATTTCATTGACCATAACTCTTGCAACCCCCCTGATGGAACTGACTGGGATTCTGCCTTTTCCTTGTCCCCCAATGAAAAACTCCTTCTCTGGGATGGCTGCATCTACATTCTGGATCATACCCAACTCTGCTACAATGTTCTCCACCAACACCACAACCACAAGCTCTGGAGACACCCTGGGATACATAAGACCCTCCAGCTTATCTCCTAGGCTTACTTCTGGCCAGGGTTGAAGAAGGATGTGACCCACTACATTCAATCATGCAAACCCTGCCTTCAGGCCAAGGTCCCCCAATACCAATCCTATGGGCTCCTAAAACCCCTGCCAATTGGACAACATCCCTAGTCCTCCATATCCCTGGATTACATTGTTGAACTCCCAGAATTAGAAGGATTCGATGCCATTTTCATTGTTGTGTGTAGGCTACCCAAATAGGGCATCTTCCTACCCTGTCACATCATGGATACCACACCAGACTTTGCCCGGCTATTCCTCAAGCATGTCTTTGCCAAACATGGACTTCCAGACAACATTGTCTCCGACTGCAGCCCACTCTTTGTGTCCAAATTCTGAACTTCCTTATGCAAGGCCCTTAAAGTAAAAACTAGTCTCTCCACTGCCTACCACCCTAAAACCAATGGTCAGACCAAAAGGGTCAACTAGTCTCTCAAGCAATACCTCTGGCTGTATATCAACTACCTACAGGATGACTGGCACACCAAGCTCCCTCTGGCCAAATTTATCTACAACAACATGCTGCACTCTGCCACCGGGGTATTCCCCTTCTTTGCCAACAAGGGATATTACCCCTGACTGACATTTTCACTCCAGGACATATCGTTGCACACTGCTCACAATGTCACCTGGGATCTTTAGTCCCTTCATGCATTCCTCCAGGAGGAAATCAACACTGCAAACTAGGCCTATGCAAAATATGCTGACCGGAAATGGGAAGACACCCCCAACTGGGCCCCCAGGACAAAGGTATGGTTAGACTAATGCCACCTCCACACCTGCTGGCCCTCTCTAAAACTGGATCACAAGTGCCTCAGCCTGTTTAAGGTCTTGAAGAAAGTCTCATCTTACACCTACAAGATTGAGCTTCCCCTAGGGCTTAAAGGCCTGCACCTAGTATTCTATATCTGCCTCCTGGAGCAACACCCCCCAGACCCCTTTTCCAAGCAACACCCCAAACCCCTTCCCCTGGTCAAGGTCAAGGATGAGTACCACTACAAGGTCAAAGATGAGTACTACTATAAGGTCAAAGACATCCTCAACTCCCCACTTCCTTGTATGATAGTAGGGGTATGATCCAGAGGACAACACTTGGGAACCACGCCAAAACCTCAATGGCACCCTTGACAAACTCCAGGACTTTCAGCAATGTCACCTGGAAAATGACCCTCCCAGGTGCAGAACTCACAGATGACAGTAGTGGGCATAGCCTCCACCTCTGGGTTGAGTAGGGATTCAACTCCCATGTATACCTTCTGTTCCCCCTCTTTAAAAACCTTACCTCCCTTTTAGTCCTTCTCCACAGTAGCACCCCGAAGCCTGGGCAAGGTGCTTTTCTAATTTCTCTATCCCCTTACTTATACTGTCTTTCAACTCTGGGAGACGCATTATATACATCCTATACATACACTAATCTACAAGGAACGACAATACACATACACTAATGGATAGATAGTGACAAGAAAATGAGGGCCCCTAGATCTGGGGCCCCAAACTACCCTCACCTTTCTCCCCCTTTAGCCAGCCCCAGAAACCCTCCCCCACCCCCCCCCCAGACTGTGATC
The DNA here is from genome assembly GCA_003313675.1 of Termitomyces heimii. NCBI lineage: Eukaryota > Fungi > Basidiomycota > Agaricomycetes > Agaricales > Lyophyllaceae > Termitomyces > Termitomyces heimii. The sequence continues at coordinate 4,516 of QLON01000165.1, read as the reverse complement.
CTGCCATACCTCCTCTATCAGCTAGTCCCAGGATGGGAGCTGTTTGCTCTCATCCAGGATCTGCTTAAACCACAACTCTGGGGCTAGGACATTCCTCTGGTAGTGAGCCATCACCAGCCTTCCCAGTAGGTCCAGGCTGTGCTCCATCCCAGGATTCCTCACCTCTATCTGCAACCCCTCCCACAGGGATGAAAGTGCCATGGCAGCCCCATCCAGGAGCAGGTGATGCTTCCGGGCCCAACCTGGGGACATCAATACTGACCCAACTGCAAGAAGGAAACACTTACTGAGAGAGGCCATATGCCCAATTACTACATCTTTATGCAGGGCCTTGACCAGCCCCAGACTCAACAAACCCAGCCCCGGGAGCCTCACCTAAACATTGACTTCCCCCTGGGCCACCCTCACCTCTTCCAGCTCCAGGATGGCTGCCTCATAATCCCCCTTCTTGTGCTCCTCCCTCTCCCAGTTGCCCTGACCTGCCTAGCAAACTGATCATGATCACATAACTAATTTGGGTGCACATGTCACCTGATTATAGTTATATGATTGATTTGGATGTGCATTAGATCAAAATTCTGATAAACTGATTTCTCAACACCTAAGCCACTAATAAGGCTAATCTAACATGATATGAAGAGGACTTTTTAGGGCAATTCTCACTATATCATTTGCCTACAGTTTTTGTCAGAACTGCTTATAGTTTTTAGTAAAAGTCTGTTTTATTCAGACTTTTTAATGATTAATAGCTTTATCTTATTTTATTGTTGAGACAGATATATCATCAGTTATATCATTCACACTACATGACCTTAGTGTGACAATGTTACACCATAATATCATATGTGACATTATACATAATAGTTATATGACTCAACCTCAGACTATTTTCTACTAACTGATAGAGTAGCTTTTTAGACTTGTTCTCTTTAAATCTTCTTTTACCAGATTAGCACCTTACTATTTATTCTTACTATATGTTTACTAATATACTTTGAATCTAGCTCTGCCAGCTGTGTAAATGAGCTACAGCCTCTAGAAATTGTCAGGAAATCACTTTTTTAAAAGTTTCTTACTCTATGTTTCCTTTTAATTTTTATGCCTTTTCACTTTAATTTCTCTGCTTTTTGCTGCCTTTGCAAGTTTTGCCAAAAACTGTAGGCAAATGATATAGCCAAAACCACTCTAAAAAGCTCTCTTCAAATCATATTAGATTAGTTTTATTGGTGGCCTAAATATTAAAAAATCAGCTTATTAGTATTTTAATCTAATGCATACTCAAATCAATGATGTGACTATTATTATATGACTATGCTCAGATTTCTGGAGATCAGGTGACTTATCTTGAGAAAAACATCACACCTTGACAATCAAATGGATATATCTTGGTAGAAATATATGAAAATCCCTATATAATAAATATTATTTTGATTGCCTAATCAATCCACACACAATAAGAGCTGTTTTAAAGCTCTCCATGGCAAACTGATGGAGGGATGAGCAATTTGATGGGAAAAGTTAAATTTAGCTATTGGTGAAAATTGGGCAGGCTTTGGTAAAATGCTTATATCTCGATAAACTAACAATTAAACTCTACTTTGTTTGGTATCACTAGAAAAGTCTGATTGATGCACACCTGATGAAAAAGATCAGAGGCATTTGGTAAAAATTAGAGGAGATATTAATAACTTACAGAATTAGAGCATTGAAAATATTGAAGAATCCTCTCTTAGTTAGAAAAATTTATATCAAGGCTCTTGGAATTGGAAAATGGCCCAAAATAACCAAAAAATGTCACATACTACAGGGGGAAGAAGTAATATAAATAGAGGGGGATTCTGTGATATTTAGTAAGTTGCTGATTGCCTTTATTTAAAATTTCCAGAAAGTGGATATTTTAAGCCCAAGGCAATAGTATACTTTAGGTCATTAGTATCATATGCCTTTCAGACCTTCTTTTAGTGTGACTAAGGTTGCATTAAATGAAAACTAATAAACTCTATATATATTTCATAAAAGTACTTTGTGAAGTATAATTTAGCCTCAAAACTTAATAAAAGCTGAATGGCCTTTATTCAGACTAATCTAAATAACTTAATTTTGGATCAATGTATATGATTTAATACAAGCAAGCAGCTCATATAGCCAGTCACTACAAATAACATAGTAGCCATAAGTATATCCAGCTATAAAAACCAACAAAAATTAATACTTTCTTAGTAAAGAAGTCTAAAATAAATTATAACTGCAATTTATAGTTTGTAGTGTGACAAATAGCAGCTATGGTGCATCACTCATTATAAGAGGCTATAGAAACTAAGCCAGCATTTAAAATGGTGGTGCTTGAGGAGTAGAAGCAATGGGCATTAATGCTCAAGCAGAGCTTTAAGCTTTAAGGTGGATTTGATAAGCCAAAAAAAGCTACTTCAATTGTAGTAATATAAACCACTAGTCAAAACAGTATCTTTGTAAGATGAGGAAAGTATATGTACATCTGCATATACTGCAGCAAATGATTCAGACTGTGAGTCTGAGAGTGAATGTGAGAAAAAGGCAGAATAGCCTTAAAACATTGCTAAGGTAAAAGAGAAAGATAATATAGCTAGCATTCCAATTCATCAAGAAGAATACATCACAGTAGATGTATATAATAATAACTATTATAGTTGGAATTACAGCAGAAGAAAAATCATGGCTTCAACAAGCTTAAAGCTTGGATTCTTGCATGTAAAAATGAGACTGATTTATGTCTGAAGATTTTATGCACCAGACATGATGGAGAGTTCAACAATGATGAATATAAAACTAGTATAGAGAAAAAGGAATTATGCTGGAAGTTGGAGCTCACTATGTATTGATACATATAGAATAAGTTAAGCATATGCATCATACATTAATGAAAAAGGCATGCATAATGAAACTAGCACCAAAGTGCCCATCATTTATTTGGGATAGATTTTATTTGATGGCAACACATTTTTATGAAAGGACAAAGACATCAACTATACAAGATGTAACTTCAGACAAATGTTGATATGAGAGAAAGCCCAACTGCTCATATATCCATGAAATAGGCTTCTGGGTCTTTGTATTTATTTAGAAACTTATTACACCTTTAGCACCATTCAAAAATACACTTTTTATCCTCATTTTCTTTACCTTCCAATCATTCTTCCTCTTTCTCTAACTTATATGTTACATTCTGTCCCATCAATCACTTCTAAATTATTTATATTATATGTGTCAAAGTTTATTGCTGCCTTGCTGCTGTCTTAACTTATCTTTTTTATTCAGTTTTTGAGGAATATTGTTTTGCCTTCACAGAGAAGTTACTAAATTGTGGTACCAGAAGTATTTCACAATTGTTTGATTATGCATCATAGTCAGTGGTCCTAAAAAGGTGGCACTAGATGTTTTAGACATGTTACAATGCCTAGCTTCTCTTGCATATTTAGATTAGCTCAGTATTAATAAAAGCTTGTCAATTTCCTTTTTTTGCACTAGTGTTAGATCCTGGTGGTTTTTTATTTCTTGAGTTCCCATAATTTATAGTTGGGTAAGTGCATTTGAAATAAAATATAATTGCTAAACTTCCATTTTCTTATTTTGTATTAATGGAAAACTGTGTTAGAGTTTTTTACTGCTTTGCTACTATTGTAACTTGTCTTTTTCTTTTACTTTTTAAAGAATATTATTTTACCATCACAGAAAAGTTGCTAAATTATGGTGCTAATAGCATTTTGTAGTTGTTTTATCATACACTACAATTAATAATACTAAGAGGGTGGTACTAAAGGTTTTAAACATGTTATAATATCTAACTTTTCTTTCCCTTGACATTACATCACAATCACATAGTCATAGATCATGGGGCTATGTGAATTGGATCACTTTTGACAAAGGCTTTAAAGGAGCCCTCATTAAAAGTAATTCATTTCCTATTAAGAACTCATTCTTTTAAAGATTCTTTACCCTATATTTCCATTCAATTTTCCATGCATTTTCACCTCAATTCATCTGCTTTTTGCTGCCTTTCTCAAATTTCTTACTGGCCAAACCATGAAAACAAACTTCCAAATTGATTGAGCTATAAGAACTAACTATAAACTAGTTAATAAGTATGTTGGCATTAATGTGCATGTCTTGGAATCAAAATTTATCAGTTTGTTATAAGCTCATCAATTGATTCTCTAGCTAGTGCTTCCTTAAGTTTGTAAATGAGTGTTTGCTTATAGAATAATCTAGGTAGTAGTAGTGAATCTGATTAAATAAGTCTCAAAATGCATAAAGATGTAAAATAATTGGATAAATGAATTTCTGTAGTCAAAGATGATGTTAAAATAACTGCCAACTAACTCTGCAGATGCAGTTTAAGCTGGTTTTGAGTTTGTAGCAATATTCTGTTCTAAAAGGTCTTGTGAAAAGCTCTAAATTAATGAATATACACCAAGATTGCAATGTATTCATAAAATATTAGAGAACTACTCTTTTAGAAGTTTCTTAATCTATGTTTTCT